>QLSS01000431.1:18585-30783 GCA_024372645.1 Trichomalopsis sarcophagae
ATATATATATATATATATATATATATATATATATATATATATATATACCGGAATACCTCTATACCCAAAATTCCTTTTGACTTAAAAATATTTAAAAATATAGAAAATTTAGGATTTTTTATGTACTTTCCATTAGAGCGTAGCCTTTTTTGAAATTTCGGTTACAGGCAGAGCAGCACGTCCCATAACCTTAAAAAAATACCACTTTACGAAATGATCAGGCTGTCAGAAATCACAGGGGCTCAGAAAAATTCCAGGCAACGACTATTTTCATGTATTTTTTGCTGCTCAACACGAATCCGGCGGTATAATTTACCGATGCCTCAAGCGTTCGCCCCTAACCTCAAAAACACCCCCAAAATTGCAGTTTCGCGCATTTGAGAGCTTTGTCCTGTGATGGACGCGAGGAAAATTATTGACAGACAGTATTTTTATGTATTTTTTGCAGCTGAACACGAATCCGGTGGTATTTTTTACCGATACGTCAAGCGTTCGTCCCTAACCTCAAAAAACACCCCCAAAATTGCAGTTTTGCGCAGTTGAGAGCTTTGTCCTGTGATGGACGTGAGGAAAATTATTGACAGAGACTATTTTTATGTATTTTGAGATGTTAAACACGGAGATGTGCAATATTACAAGCGGACCAAATTTTCTAAAATCAAATCATTTTTTTATAGTTTGGTGTATTTTGACATATACATTAACAATAATATATAATCATTTAAAAGAATAGACATTTTTTTTTCGTTTTTTTTTTTTTTTTTGTTTTTATTACCATTTTTTACATTATTTAGCAGTAATCCGTTATTGATAATATTTTGGATGCATTAGAATATCTAAATGCAGAAAGACAACGTCAAGTTATTACAAAATACGTATGTCACACATATTACAAATTACATTCTTTTTTATTCGACGGTAAAAGAGAATTAGTAATTGATTCATAAAGAAACAATCCATATACTATAAAATACGTATTACTTTATTATCTCTCCTTATTATTGTGTATTACAGTAATATTAATAAAATTGTATTATTTGTAAAAAGTTATCGGAGAAAAAAAAAGAATTATTGAAAAACCTTTGAAATTTTCAAAGAAAATTAAAAATATATGAAAATCACTTAAAATCTTTGAGAGTAACTAAGAATTTTCTTTATTCTACTCTTAGTTTGAATTTCAACCACAAATTTATTAATTATTACAACGTGGTATAAATACTTTCTCAATAGTGGGAATTTAGCCAATGGCGGGTAGAATTATACGCGAGCGAGCGCGCAGCGTTAACGCGCCCGCGAGCCTCTTGAAGCACCTTTGGCTCAATTAAGCGTTATCGGTAAGCTTGATCAAGTTTTACGTAAAACTTTAATCCATCAAATTTTATGGCAAATAATTGGTTTTTAAGCAGCCAAAAATCAATTTTGAGCTGTAAACTCGAGTTAAAAGCATTTTCATAATTCAATGTTGATCGGAAAAAGTTGTATTTTTCAACGATCTACATTCCGTTTAACTTTTTTTTTGTAGAATGCTTAGAATTTAAATTAAAGTCAAAAAACTATTTTTAGCAATTTTTAGAGGTGACCGCATTCTGCGTATACGTGCAGGATGTAGTCCAAAATAAATGGAGTTTGCACACAAATTTTTAGCCCGAGTGATTAAGGTCTCTCAAAATAATCGTGTAACACTAAATTTTTCATTCAATAAACACGCAAAAATTAAACAAATTGTACCCGCATTTTGAAAAAACGTAGACAATCGGGATAAAAAAAAAATTAATTTTAAGGTTTGTGCGAGAGGAGACTCCTCCTAAAATTTTAGCCCGATCGGTTAAAAATTGCGTGAGATATCGCATCTCACACATTTTTCGATGACAAAACTTGAAACGCTGGGGTTTCCTCGGTAGCCCAGCGCTCCCTAAATCTAGTCTCACGCGCCGTCACACCCCAATGCATACACGGCGGCGGGCCGCCTCGGCCCTGGGCGCCAGGCATAGAGATGCCGAGGATCCCGCGATCCCCTTTCCGCGTGAGCGCCACCGTGTGTTGGGGCCCGTCGGCGCGGGAGTCGAGCTCGGCTAGCTCCAGGAGCGGGTAGAGTATCGAACAGGGTCGTGGGTTATGAAATTCATTAAAGCTTGCTGCGGGTATGATATGTCGTCTTTATTTCTCATTTATTCTTTTAACAACCAACGGCAACCCGCCGAGAATCTACGGCCTCTACAATCCAGGGGCACTACGCTGACTTAATTAATTATTATGCGGTGCGCCACACCGCCGGTCGAGGTCATCGTGAAGGGAAGCGAACCTACACACGCGGCCCCGCAACAAATTTTAGAAAGTCTTATCTCCTTCCGGGGAGATCACTCGCGCCCACCGAACAATCGACGCCGACGCCACGCTCGTCAGCGCGCCGCCCGCCGACTTGCCGGTGCGGGCGAGTACCCGCCTCGCCTCTCTGGTCGTCTACCGGCCCCGACGACCAGCGCGTCCGTCGCGGCGTACTCTCGCGAGTTATGCGATTCCCCGACCCATCAAACGCTTATTTTTCCATATGCCGCATCGTGCAAACTCGCTCTCTCATTCTAATTCCCGAAAACCATTCACTATACGACGACCTCGACACGACCGCGCGACGACACCCAGTGCTCACTCATACTTTACGCACATGCTCGTGCATCCTAAGAATTATTTAACGGTATTCTGATAAAGGACTAACTTAACCTACTCTCTAAACTACTTACTAACGGTAGCTCGGTAGCGTGCTGTGGTCGGTAGCTGGTTGAAGTGGCGGGAGGGGCGGGGAAAACGATAGCGGGGAGGTGCGATACGGGAAGAAAACGATAGCGAGGAGATATACGCCCTACCTGGGCAACGATAGCGAGGACTTGTGCGAGAGCGAGGGCGTGGGAGAGGCAAACAGTAACCTGAATGAGGGATAGCGATAGCGTCAAGGGAACGATAGCGAAGACGATCGAGAGCTAGGGCGTGGAACAGGCAAACGGTAGCTTGAATGAAAGACAACGGTAGCGTCAAGGAAGCGATAGCGAGAACGATCGAGAGCTAGGGCGTGGAACAGGCAAACGGTAGCTTGAATGAAGGACAACGGTAGCATCAAGGAAGCGATAGCGAGAACGATCGAGAGCTTACATCAATCGCAACCGGCGACGAGTCCTCACGGCACTCGGCTCGCCGCCATTACCGCGTTCGTCGAGATACATCGCGTCACACTAATCGCGTCGCGTCGCGTTCACCCGAGGCACAGCCGCACTAGTTAGTTCGCACGCTATTACACTGTTACTTACTTGCTACGATAACGAAAGTGAAGGTGAACTGCAATGGCGCACGGATACGGATGCTTCGAGGTCGATCGAGAGCTGAGGAGAGAGCGTAGGCGTCCTATCGGTAGAAGCGATGCGGAACGAAAGAGAGCGAGCTCTCCTCATGCGGCAACACATGGCCGCGGGGCCAGCGCTGCGCGCGCTCCCAACGCGAACTACTCCCCCCTCTACGCGCCTACTCGTGGCTCGACCTGCCACGTCGCGCGGTTGTCGGTGCCTCGCGGCGCAAATTCTCGCTTGTAACGTGTAGTCGAACTACCACGTTACAAACTATAAGGCAATTTCGTGTTGCGGTCGTGCCTAAAACAATGGAATATTTATAAAAGGGACTACAAAGAAAATTATCTATCTCGCCAGTGACTTAGCTTGCTGAAAAAGAAATAGCTGTGACGTATAATAATGATCAAAGGTAACCCCATTTATGGAACAAAGATTGTGTCAATTTTTTACGAAAATCGTTTGTTTTCGTGATACGATTGACACAAGTCAGGGGTAAAAAAATGTTGCCCAAACATTTTATTCTCCTTTATAATAATTGTTACCGAAAATTGAAATAATTTTCATGTAAAGATTTTTTTGACCTTCTCACCATGAACGCCTATTTCCACTCTTAAAATAGGGGGTGATCGCAGCACGGTCTTCTAGTTCGAAAGGACTCAAAAACCACTTGCGAATATTTTTTCATTCTGCTTTATCCAGCTGTATGCTTCCTGCAGCATCGTCTAGTAGTCTACTTAGAGCAGCATCGACCAGCCATCCTCTGTACAGACTCAACCCCGACACCTACGTTTCTCTGCATCGAGTAAGGGAATCTAGGCTTAACTTAGTTACCTACGTTCATCAACATCGGTTTAAGAAGCATTTAGCTCAACTTTAGCTCCTTCGTTTCTCTGCATCGGGCAGGGAAGTGAGAGCTCAACTTTGTGACCTATGTTCCTCTGCATCAGTCCGAGGAGCGTTTTGTAGCTATTACCTCGTGGCTTTCGTCTAGCAACAGTTTTACTCAGCTATTTCCCCTTGTCCTTTCCTTCCATTCTCTTTGTCATTTCTCACGTTCTTGAAAATGGTCCTTACGTAATTGTTTACTGCGCACCACTCGAGTGTCGAGTACTCGAGTTCTTCTCGTTCCATTTTGTATCGCTGACAGTTACAAAAGACATACTCTGCATCTTCGTTTGCTTACAGACATGCTGGAAAATTTGCATTATCCTCTATCTTGAAGCGGTGTAGGTAGGCTTGAAAGCACCCATGTCCGCTCAAAAACTGCGTAAGGTAGTAATTCACTTCCTCGTGTCGTCTATTGGTCCAACAATACGTGGTATGAGGCGGTACGTCCATCGCCCGTTTCTACTGAAGTCCTATCGTCTTTGCCTCTCATCTAGGGTTTATTTCTTTGCGGATTTCCAAACTTCCTTTTGAGTATTGTCACTACGTCGGTTTTCTTCGTATATATTCTTTAGTTCTGTTGCTAGAAGGTCAATAGGCGGCATACTTGAAATAACGCACACTGCATCTTCTGATACTGTTCGGTAGACAGAAGCGACATGCAATGTTCTTCTCCTATAAACTGTTGACAACGTTCGTGCATAGGACTTTACCAAAATATCGTCAACCCATGTTGGGGTACCGTATCACATAATTGATGTAGTTACACTGTTGAGGAGTAACCTTCAACCCTGCGTTGGCCCACCTTCATTTGGCATTAGTCGCGATAGTGCAGTACTGACTTTTGCTGCCTTATTGCTTGCCCTCTCAAGATGCTGCTTAAACGTTAATCTGGCGTCTATGGTGATTCCCAGGTACTTAATGGTCGGCTGGAAGTCTATTTCGTGTCGGTCTACTAACAGCGTTATTGTTTCTATTTTCTTCCTACTAAATATAAGGATAGCCTCCGTTTTATGGCTAGCAAGCTCAAGTTTAGTCTGCTTTAACCAATCGTAGATTATGCCTACTACCTCGTTGGCGATTTCCGTCACTTCTTTATTTTGCTTTGCAAGTCCGCCTGGTTTTTCAATGACTTGGTCCATTATAACGCCGATTATGCGCTCTAAAATCTTGCCCGGGGTATCCAGCATTCAGAGTGGTCTGTATGAGGCAGCTTTTCTAGGTAACTTACCTCTTTTTGGAAATAGTACTAGGTGTTACTTCTTTCATATCTTGGGAAACGTCCCTTTTTCGAGACATGAATTGTACAGGTATACAAAGATATCGGGGCGTGTCTGTATAGCTCCTTTCAATGCAATGTTGGGTATGCCATACAGGGCTGGAGCCTTGTTGTTCCCGATTTTTTTTTTGCATGCAGCTAGTAATTTCTCTGTGTTGATTGCTGGAATCTCTTCTTTATTTTCTCTATTTCTATACTGCGGAGTAGTTAGGGCTTCCTTTATTGTACCCGTCTTCTGAGATCTAAGACTTAGGATTGTCTGGGTTTTTCTCCCCTAAGTTCCCGGGCGTTGGCATTGCTGTAATTTATCATCTGCTATGCAGAGATTCTTATAGCTTGCTTTTATAATTTAGGCAAGATCTTTAAATTGTTTGTGCTCATTGTGCTTGTCCCTGACATAGTCCATCAATTCATTGATTCTGCTGCCAAGGCGGTCCAAGTGCGCATTTCTTTGCGTTATGCAAACGGCTTTCTTATCCCTGTCTGCATCAACCTCTATTTCCATATCACCTGCGTCTCTACATGCGGTAGGGGTCAGGTGACAAACCTTTGCGGCTCATAAGTGAGTTCTCTCGAACCAAACTCCATGGGGCTAGCGCTGACCACTGGGGCTTTCACCCGATTGTAATTGACGGCGGGACTGGGCTTTGTGGCTTGACTTGCTTGGGACAGTAATTTTAATAACTCACTATCCATGTTTGATTTATCCCAGCCAGAGGACACGCTACATATAGGCTATCGGTATCCCCGCGAGGTGTGTGGGTGTGTGTGCGTGCGTGTGTGTGTGTGTGTGTGTGTGTTCATTCGCAGTCGTATTGATTGTATGAGACATAAGCATACTTTGGCTCTCACTAAAAAGATAAGCTCATAAATGCGACATTACTCTGATCTAGCTAATGTGCCTACATGCACCATGTGTGTATCGCACTTTTCTGCAAGAGAGAGAGGGAGTTGTTCTCTCTCACTCTCCTTTTCTTACCCGTTCCTTATATGCTCTGTGGGTAGTACCTGTCACCTCGATTCCTGCTCGGCACGCATGTGTATAGTTGCGTGTACGTGTAAATTAATATTAGTGAAATTGTTTACAATTCTTTAATTAAGATAAGGAAAGGTTTATGTAATTTGTAGGTACCCAGGCGGAAATTTATTTACCTAAAAAAAGCTAATAAAAGCTAATAACTTTTATGATTAGTTTATAATATGTAGATTTTGGACTCCAAAAACGTTTAATAATAAATTATAGCTTTTATTAGCTTTTTTTAGCTTTTATTAAATTTTCTATATATTCTGGCACAAAAATAAATGAATGCGTGATATCTAAAAAAGCTAATAAGTTCTAATAAATTAAAAAATATATTTACATACAATAATTTAGATTTATCGGTATTTATAATTCTTACTATATGTTAGTAAGTTTTTTAAAAAGCTAATAACTGCTATGAAATTTTATGAATTATTTTTAGTTTTGTCTTCTAATATCTTAAAAAAATTCTTTAATCACTTGTTTTTAATGTTTTTTAAAAACACATAGATAAAATATAAAAGTCACATAATATACTAATAAAAGCTAATAAACTCTAGTAAGATAAGTAATTTTTTTTTTATAATTAATGTAAATTATTATTAAATTAGAAGACTCATAATGTAGCAACGCTGATTACTACTAGCATTGTTTTGCACAAATATTTAATATCATCCACGACATTCATAAACCTAATACAATAAAAAACGAATTTAATTTTTTTTCAATTACGTTCGCAGAAGTCAGAGTTTGTGTTATAAAGCTAGTTATTTGTTATTATTTTAAAATTTCATATAATCAAACGGATAAAGGTAAATATACATTCTATAATATTTTCACCAATATTGATGTACGGTGCAAAATCGAGTTATTGTTTTTTATTATAATATTGAAGCGACAATAATGTCACCGCCTACGAAAAAAAATTCGTTTAGATAGATGTTGTAATCCCCTCAATAAAGAAGGGCACAAAGGAAAAATGTTACGCCTGGTATCAGCTTCATTCTTAGCTAACCATACAGATATGCCTGAGAAAGCTATGATTTGCATAATGTGTCGAAAAGAGAGCTATATAGATTCCTCAAATTCATCTAATGTTTCTATAGATAAAGAAATCTCAGGACCTCTAAAAAATGATGAAGGATCTCAGACATCTAAAAAAAATAGTTTATCAAGAGAAGCTAAATTAGAAAAATTAATGGATGGAGTGAAAGAAAAGTTTAATTCTCTTTCAAAAAACGATCCATTAAAAGTCTCAATTCTAACAACATTGCCTGATTGTTGGTCATTATGAGATATTATGGAGGAGTTTAATGTTTCTATGAGAATGGCAAAAAAGGCAAGAGATTGAAGACATTATTGCGGTACTTTAGCAACTCCTGAACCAAAAAAGGGAAAGTCTTTATCTGAGAATACTATTAACGAAGTTGTGCAATATTATAACTCCGATATCAACAGTCGCATTATGCCAAATAAGAAAGATATATTGAGAATCAAAGATGGTGGTGAGGTAACAGATGTGCCAAAAAGATTACTTTTATTAGACGTAAAGGTTTTGTACAGGAATTTCAAGAAGGAACATGAAGAAATACCAGTAAGTTTTAGTAAGTTTGCGGAGATTCGGCCTCAATCGTGTATTTTAGCTGGAGCAAGAGGTACGCACAGTGTGTGTGTATGTGTAATACACCAAAATTTTAAGGCAATGTTTGATAGTTCCAATTTGATTAAACTAACAACGAATTTGCAATATCCGTTGCAAGGTTATGCTGATTGCATTCATTTTTTTTTATGCAGAAATGCCAATGATGATTGTCAGTTAGGATTGTGCCAACGATGCCCAAAATTATCAGATTTCGAAGAGTACGTGACATCTGTCCTACTGGAAAACGATGTTGAAGACATTACTTACAGCATTTGGCAATCAACCGACAAATGTACTTTGAAGAAAGAGTGCATGAATGTACATGATTTCGCGTTAGAATTATTACTGAGCCTTCAAAAACTGATACCGCATCATTTTATTTCCAAGGAACAATCGCAATTCATAAGCAATCTAAAAAAGAATTTAAAATCAAGTGAGGGTATCTTGGAGATAGACTATTCGGAAAACTACGCATATGTCGTTCAAAATGCTGCCCAACAGTTTCACTATAACAACGACCAGTGTAGTATATTCGTTGCCGTTTATTTACTACAGAGAAGACCAAGAAATAAAACACTGCAGCTTCATATTTCTCTCCGAATATAGAACTCATGACACAACGGCTGTGTACACAAACAATTTTGATTCCTACTATACGAAAAAAATTTCCAAAATTAACAAAACTTATATATGTGTCGGATGGAGCAAAACAACATTTTAAAAATAAATACCAAATGGTTGATTTAGTGCACCACAAAGAAGATTTTTCTATAGAGGCAGAGTGGCATAATCATGCTACAGCTCATGGCAAGGGGTCTTGTGACGGATTAGGGGCAACAGTAAAAAGTCAGGCAACGCGAGCTAGCTTACAAGACAAAGGGAATGAAGCTATTCTTGATTCTATTCAATTTTTCAACTGGGCTACGAATAAGTTTCCCATTATAACATTTTTCCACTACACTAAACAAGACTATGATAGAACATCTAGAAAACTGAATAAAAGATTTTCCACTGCACCAGCAGTAAAAATCATTTCACTAAGTCATGCTTTTAAAGTCTCCTCCAAAAAACTCTTTCTGCATTTAGATATTCTAATGCATCCGAAATATTATCAATAACGGATTACTGCTAAATAATGTATAATATGGAAATAAAAACAAAAAAAAATTGAAGTAAAAAAAAATAAGCCAAAATATATTTATAAAGTAACAAAAATAGAAAAAAATTAAATAGTAGAAGAAAAATAAAAAAAAAGTAATGCGGGCTTCATAAACATGAAGACAGTCTCAACCCTGTAAAACGCAGAGAGTCTTTAAAAAATTATTTTTCAATAAGGGCAGACCTATTTCTATTCTTTTAAATGATTTTATATTACTGCTAATGTATATGTCAAAAATACACCAAACTATAAAAGAATAGTTTGATTTTAGAAAATTTGGTCCGCTTGTAATATTGCAAATCTTCGTGTTCAACATCTCAAAATACATAAAAATAGTCTCTGTCAATAATTTTCCTCATGTCCATAACAGGACAAAGCTCTCAACTGCGCAAAACTGAAATTTTGAGGGTGTTTTTTGAGGTTAGGGACGAACACTTGAGGTATCGGTATAATATACCGCCAGGTTCGTATTCAGCTGCAAAAAATACATGAAAATAGTCGTTGCCTGGAATTTTTCTGAGCCCCTGTGATTTCTGACAGCCTGATCATTTCGTAAAGTGGTATTTTTTTAAGGTTATGGGACGTGCTGCTCTGTCTGTAAACGAAATTTCAAAAAAGGCCACGCTCTAATGAAAAGTACATAAAAAATCCTAAATTTTCTATATTTTTAAATATTTTTAGGTCAAAAGGAATTTTGGGTATAGAGTGTTGCGGTTGACAAAGGACGTCCCACACACATATATATAAATTATTGACTTTTTGTAATTGAATTTTTTCAGGAAATGATTGGTGAAGTAACTCGATATTCATATAGAAAGTGGTTTTTATTATAGTTGATGATCGTTAATTTATATTTAAAAGGTCCAATTTGGTTCTCAAGTTATAACAGTTACAACAAATTTTAAAAACACATTAAATTTGCAACATCTTAAAATAGATTAAAGTTAATAGCAGCCCAAACTTTTAATATGATTTCTGCATCTTTCATTTTTCATCGCAGTCTATGTTTTATTTGTAGAATTCTCAGGAAATAAATGAAATTTTATAATATGCAGTTTTGCAATCTAGTTGCACTTTTTTGTTTGAATTGTATGTGATGTATGCTTGCAAGCATCGTTGCTGTCACGTAGACACCATATGCGGTGTTAAAAATTGCATGTTACGAATTCGTATATAAAATTTGGATGACTTTTATATCAACATATATTTACTATGATTAAAACTAAAAAGTACTACAAAACATAGAATTATTTTTATCATTTATAGGTGGAAAATGTACGTTTAGAAATACCGATGTCTAGAGTTGTTCTAAATTGTAACCTCATTCCAAATCAAGGAAAATATTCATTTGATTCCGTTAATAAGATTTTGCATTGGGACATTGGGAGAATTGATACTTCTAAACTGCCTAATTTACGGGGAACGGTATGGATATAATTTTTTTAATGATAATAATAACCCATATCCATAATTTAATTATTTTGAGATTAAGTTGTGTTTTCTTTATATAGGTTATGGTCCAATCATCGTCTATCTCGTTAGAATCTAATCCAGCTATTAACGTGAGTAATGCTTTGAAGAATACATTTTTGTTGTCTTACCTGCACTGAAAGCACCTCAGAAGATAACCTACACAATTTGCTGGCAAGCAGCGTCCCGCAGATTTGCATGCAGCTGAGTCACAAGTTTCAGACTTCAGCAGCTCAAAATCGCCTCGAAAGAGCAATTCAATGCGTGCATAGATAGGCACAAGGTAGCGTGTTTTCGGGCAGCAGAAGCTTAAAATCAGTTGCATTGAGCCATACATCGTTTCGTGAAGTGGGGGCACTAATTCGCGCAGTAGTGTCTTGAGGTGTTTTCAGTATGCATTAAAAATATACTATTACGTCTACTAAAAGATCACAAAGTCATTCTTTCAAGTTGTAGGTCAAGGATTTCAGGTATAAATTTTGTCACAATATTCGTAAATGTTTTAGAAAAAGATTTTAATGTTTTTTCTTGCCCATCTAATAAGCGTAATGGTAGCCCTGCTTAATATGGCAAATAAATGCCGGAGTCATGCAAGTGTTACATAAGAAAAAAAAATTAATTGCTTGAAATAAAAAAAGCTGTAAAAAGCCTTGAACATTTTTTATATATACCATAACGGAAGCAATAACATATAAGGACAACAATTCCATTTCTTATTGTATCACCTTAGACTTACTTGAGACTTTTCTATAGATATGTTTTGAAAACTGCTTCCAATACTTCGTCACGTGGTGTTTTTAAACTAGTATAAAAATATTACTCTCTATTAACTCTCTGTTTATTCTTTCTCTCTCGGGCGACAATACGCCTCTCCCGACTCTCCAACACTCCCTCTATCTCTCTCGCACTTACACACACACACACACACACACCCACACACACACTCGTTCTGTATCCTGCTCGCTCGACTCGACCCGTCCCGACGAAGTCGGTAAGTCAGCGCGCCGTGCTTGCGCTCGGCTCAGCCTTGATGCCACACGCCGATTGTTCGTTCGCTCTCCTTCTTTTCTTGCGCGCTAGTAACACTAAACGGCCCCGACTGCTCAGAATCGGTTCTGAGCGACTCCCGTGTTTCTCTCGTCTCTTCAACACACACACATACACACACACTCACACACACACGTACTTTATATTACTATTACTGTACATATGTGTGTGTGTGTCAGTATTACATTTTGCATTAGTGTCCTAAAGATTGGACGATAGTATGAACCGTTATTTAGATGTCTTTTAAATTGACATATCTGATTCCATCTTTACTAATAACGGAATATTATATACGCTCATATCGTGACAATATATAGTTTTTTTATATATTTATATGTTATGTTTATCTCTATTATATAT
>QLSS01000431.1:30883-58512 GCA_024372645.1 Trichomalopsis sarcophagae
ATATATATATATATATATATATATATATATTTATTTATTTATTTATTTATTTATTTATTTATTTATTTATCAGTAAAGTTACATAAATTACATTTTAGCAATGTAATTTACATACCCGCAGAGATAAACACAGTTATCTGTTTGCGGGACTGATTGCTATCTTACATCTAAATCTTAAAACTATAAAACTAATCTTTTAAGATTAGTAACCGCAGTCTTATCATTGCACATTGAAAACAGCCTAAAATTAATGATACAGTGATATCGTTTCATTTATTTCTATTATTCCACTCTTTTAATTTATTTTTCTTATTTTTCGTAGTTAATTTTTTTAATTCATTTGGTAGTTTATTGAATAATTCTATCGCTTTGATGTAGCTGTTTTTTCTACTTACTGTTTTTTCTCTGATCGGAATTTGTATCAGTTTTTTTTCTTGTATTGCTTTTTGAAGCTATATGTTTCGATTTTAAAATCTCGTAATGGAAGAATAGTGATTCTAGTTCGTACATTTTCTCAAAATGAAGTGGGTTTCCTTGAGTTACAAAATTATTTTTATTAATCATTTTCAACAATTTTTTCTGCAGGTTCTTTAACAGTAGTAGATCATTGGAGTAAGCCCCTCCCCAGGCTATAATTCCGTAGCTTATAACGCTGTTGAAGAGCGCGTAATAAATCAATCTTAATGTTGCTAGATTCATCAGTTTTGATAATTTATAGACCACAAAGGTTAAATATTTGGTTTTGCTAACAATATATTTTATATGTTCTTCCCATTTCATATGGCTGTCAAAAATTAATCCCAATTATTTACAGTTGCTCACTCTATTTATTTTTGTCTGACCTATTTTTATGTCTATACTGTTTGGGATACTGTTACTATAATTTCCAAAAATTATAAATACGGTTTTGCTTATGTTTAGTGATAGCCTTTTCAAGGCTAACCAGCTTGAAATACAGTTTAGATCTTGATTCATTTTTACTTCAACGCCGGTCCAGAAGTCAGCCGTTGTTATTATCGCAGTATCATCAGCATATGATATCACATTATCTTTAAGCATGTCGTTAACATAAATTATGAATAGTAGGGGGCCCAGTATTGTGCCCTATGGCACTCCCGTACTTACAGTTTCTTTGTCGCTAACAATGTTTGGTATTTTAACTCGGTGATCTCTATTACTTAAATAACTAGTCATTAAGTCTAATGTCTTGCCTCGGATCCCATATTTTTCTAATTTTTGCAGTAATATATTGTGGTTAACCGTGTCGAAAGCCTTGGCCAAATCTAGGAAAGCGACCGCTATTGGTTTACTTTGATCTAGACAGTTATATATAATGTTCGATATGTATTGTATTGCATCTTTTGTACCCCTATTCTTAACAAAGCCATACTGATTTTTTGAGATGATGTCACAACTACTGATAAAATTGTTTAGTCTGTTATAAATTAATTTTTCCACGGTTTTAGCAATATTTGATATTAATGAGATTGGCCTGTAATTTTCTACATAATTTTTGTCTTTTGATTTGTAAATTGGAATAATGTCGGCACTTTTCAAAGGCTTCTGGCCAAATGGCTTTTTCGATCGATAGGTTACATATATGTACAAGTATATCGATTATGTGTCTAGACAAACTTTTTATTGTTTTAGTATTTATGTTATCCACCCCGCCGCTCATCAGTAGCATATCTTTAATGATTTTAGCTATTTCAGAGTAGTTTGTAGGAAACAGAAAAATCGAGATTGGGTTATGTTTAGGTAGTCGTATTGTTTCGTTAATTGGTTGTTTGATTTTTTTACTTAGTTCTGATCCTATGTTACTATAGTATGTGTTCATAATATTAGCTATCTCTTTAGGGTTTTGAGTTTTTTCCCGTGTTGATTATTTGGATCAATAATTTGTGTAATTGGTGCATTTTTTTATGTGCTTTTGCCTAGTTTTTTATTTATTACTCTCCAAAGATCTCTTGGATTAGAATAGCTTTTCTCAACCTCGGCACAATCGTTTTTTAACTTGGCGTCTTTGACAACTTTGTTTAATATTTTCTCATAATTTTTATACTCTTTCTTTAGAGTCTCATTCTTTGGGTTTAGTTGCCAAGTTTTAAATAATTGTTCTTTTCTATTACAAGAGTTTATTATTGCACTTGTTATCCAGCTATGCCTAGGCTTATTTTTTTCTAGTTTCTTATTTTTATTTTTAGTAGTTGTTGCTTGGATAGTACAGTTTTTTATTATGCCAATTAGTGAATTAACAGCTTGGTTACGATCATTCATTGACAATATCTCATTCCAATTTTCTTTGTCCGCGATTTTGTCTAATTTCCTATAATCTATGCATTCTAATTTATCGTGCCAATTACTGATTTTAATTTTTTTTAGCGTTATTAGTAGCGGATAGTGATCTGTGATCAATGTTCTATTTTACAAGTGTTTGTTTCGATTGTGTTAGTTTTAATAAAGATATTGTCAATGCAAGAACCTGTATTATCAGATGTTGCTGGTCTAGTTATTGTTTGGAAACCTGGCACATATCCTTTTTCTAAGAAGTTATTCAAATACTCCTGACTAATATTGTCTAGTTTTAGTATATCTATATTAAAGTCACCAATAACTAGGTGATTTTTGGTATTTTGTTTCTTTTTTAAGTATTCCTTAATATTACTAATGAAATCAATTTTTGAGATGTCATGAGATCTATATAAGCTTGATATTTCTATTTTCTTTTCCTTATCTAATTTTAAACATGTATTTATAACTGTGAGTTTCCCTATTCGTACGATTTCAGTACTCTCCGTTAGTCTTTCATCAAACCATTACTCCATCCGACCTATTTATTCTACTATTATTGTAATACATTTTATACCCTGTTAATAGAAAATAATTATGATATTGTAAAATCCAAGTTTCTATCATAAGTGGTTTAATCTCAAGCCTTTCTATAAAAATCTGTAGTTTATCAAAGTTTTTATTTAAACTTCTAATATTGACATAGAGATTATTTTCTTGGTTATTTTTTAGATAATTATTGAAAGCCTTGATATTTCTAAATACAGTTTCTTTCTTAACATTTTCATCTTGTATACTTTCTATTACTTCAATGTTGTTATCCATGTGAGTGTTATCTTCTTAAATTATGCTGACTGGCAGAAGGAGACGATAGTAATGACGAAGCCGATCCAATCCTTGTTGCCGACTGAGTTCTGTTAGACGAGATGTCTATGTTGCCGATATATCTTGTTATTGTAGGACTCACTGGGTAATCAGTTGACTCCACGTATTTTCTTATTTTGTTCTTGAGCACTTGACAAGACTGGCTATAGTTTGCCACATGTTGAATGTCGTAATTGGTTTTGTACCTATTATTATGAAAGATGCAGTTTACACATTTTACCTCCGTCGTTTTCACACAGTTTATTGAATTGTGTGAACCCGCGCATTTTAAGCACACTTTGTCGTTTTAACATTTATGTCCACTGTGTCCAAACCTTCCACAGTTGTAGCAAGGCCTTATGTTGATATCATCATATACTCTACAGTTTTGATATCCAATGAAAACTCTGTTTCTGTTATCTTTTATTCTTTTGTAGATTTCTGAGGAGACTTCAATTATGATGCTAATCTGTTTTGTTCTCTTATTTTCGAAATGGTGAATTGCAGTGCAGCTGGTTTTCAAATCTTTAAAATTTCTTTCATTAATGTCAGCTTCCATATCTTTCAAACTAATCTTCTCAAAATTATCCACTTCTACGACTTTTAGTCTTGGTTTTTTGATCTTTTCCTTCTTTATTTCACTTACTGATGATAGGTTTTCTTTCAGAATTTTTTCAGCATCTATGGCACTATTTTCATTCATAAAGTCAATTATTATTTCATTGTCATTTTTGAAAATTATTTTCTTTGTTTGTACTGTTTTCTTTTTATTTAGATAGTGAGAGACTAAGTATGTTAGATTATTTCTGTCTTCAGAATGCTTCTTTTTTATAATTAGTTTAGGTATTCTCTTCTGCTAATAACCTCCTTGTTAATTTCCTTACTTGTTACTTGTGAGTAGCTTGGTATATTAGGTACATCTTCTTGCTTTTTGTTTAATGCACTATTTAGTAATTGGTTTTTATCTTTCATTTCTGTAATCAGCTGTTTCAACGGATTATTCTCAATTTTTAGCGTTTCGAGTTCAGATTGTTCACTTGACACGTTTAGATCTACATTGTTGGTTTTATTAATTATGTCGTTTAAGTATTCTTCTCTTATCGATTCTCTTTGTCTTAATTTTATTTGTGCTATGATAATTTTAGCCGAGTCATTAAGCGCCACATCACTTATTTTTGAGGTTAGATCCAAGTATGAATGGTCTGGGCAAATTACGAACGTATCACTGATTGCAATGGTGTTTTTTAGTTTATTAAAATCACTTCTATGATAAACACTTTCACAAACGACTGCGGTTACTTTTTTATTCGGATGGCATTTATAAAAAATTTCTCCACCGAGGTCGGGAGTCTCGTTGCCTCGAAATTTATAGGAATGACCCATATATATATATATATATGGGTCATTCCTATAAATTTCGTCAAATCGGTGTCGGGGGGGGGGGGGTCGCCCAATCAGCCCGCCGATTTTGTATGTTAAAGTACATTAGAAAAAACGGCTATTTCTAAAATGTTAGCCCTCTAGGTGCCCCTTAGCTCCCGTGATAAATTATTGAATTTTCGAAAATCGTGAAAAAATGGTATCTGTTGTAGTCGATTTGAGCTCTCAAAGTCTTAAAATCTTCGTCTTGAAAAAATCGTTAATTTCCCTTTTGAAAATCTCATATATCATTCCAATAAAAAGTTATAGACCTTGGAAGACAGCCTAGTTTTCCAAAATCGCCATATTGGCACCCCTATATCTCAGGTCTATCTGCCCCAATCTAGCTCAGATTTTCAGGAAAGACAGTCCAAATATAGTAGAAAAAGATGTAATTATTTGGGTTTTAGCATATCTACGAAGTCCTCGAAGTTGGGGTTCAGGGCCTTATTTAACCATATTTCGCGTTATAGGACGGACGGTCGCGCAGTACTGGCATACTTTAATTTTGAGGCTTTCTGAGCAAACAAATTTCTTAAAGTTTTTGTCTCAGAAAGACTTTCAATTCCTTTTTTGGTGAGCTCATTCTCATTGGTCGAAGCCAAAGTTACAGCCCTTACAAGTCAGCCTAGTTTTCCGATATCGCAACGTTTTCACCCTCGTATCTGAAGACTTTCTGCCCCAGTTAAGCTGAATCTTTTACGAAAAATAGACAATAAAATTTACATGCTTGTTTAATTGGAAATTTTCTTAATGAAAATTGCGATGTAACTTTTTACACAAAAAAAAGAACTAAATCAGCTTTCGTCATATAGTTCTTTTATTATCTTTGGCGATATATTCTAATTTTTCATTTAGCCGTTATGATTATATTCTAGCAGACCTGTGTGCGCAAGCATTAGAAATAGAAGACTAGTGCGGGATTACAACGACATAGTAAATAAATCCAACGTGGATGTACAAAGACTAAAAGCGAAATGTGTTCAATTCACAAAGATGTGGCGTCTGCCATAAAGATAAAAATATTAAATTAAGCGTCATGAATAAGATATTCCAGCAGACCTGTATGCGCAAGCGTAAGAATTGGAGGACGAAGGCGGGATTACAACATCATGGTAAATGAATGCAACGTGGATGTACAAAAAGTAGAAGCGAAATGGGTTCAATTCAATAGGAATAAGAATATTAAATTATGCGCCATGAATAAGATATTACTTTCAAACACGTTGAAGGAATCTTCTATTTAATAGAATCAATTATTTTAATTATTTTTATGGTCCTCCCATATTAAAAATTCTCGCTAGAATCCCATAGAGCTCTTCAAATGATGCTAGCACAAAAATGTCGTTGTAATTCCTTGCTAGATATTACGATGATATAATTGAAAATTCAGCAATCGTTTCAAAATAAATTTTTATAATCTTTTGATTTTGGAAAAAATGATAAAGTTTGTGTATCAAATATTCTAATCAAATGTTCTCGCATTTTACTAATATTAAATTAAACATTGCATGGACAAATATTGAATACAACAGCGACTGCAAATGATTTAGAAAAAACACCGCAATTAAAATAAGTCTGATACTGTACTTGTTCAAAAGATATGCATAAATTATCTTTATTAGAAAACAGTCTATGAATAAAAATTTTATGATCATCATTAAGAAATTTTTTGTTAGTACTATCGAAAATTCGTATTACATTGCCTTTGCACCACAAACAAATCCGTTTGTTCTCAAACCAGAATAAAGTATTTAATTTAAATATATTTTTTATGTCTGTCAATAGGTTGAATATTAGACAATGTCTGAAAATTAACTCTAGATTGCATGTCAAAAATCAAGTTAAATTTTGAAATGATGTTGAATTCAAGTATATGGTTAACATTTAATTGACTTTAATAACAAATTGACGTAGAGAACCAAACAATGTAATACATATCAAATTCTTGCCAGTGATAAATAACCATATCCATGGATGACTTTTTGAATAATATAAAAATTTTATGTTGCTTACTAGATAATAATAAGACATCATATTTTTCTATTTGTTTACTAAAATTTTAGCGTCTTTATTTCCACGATAACCAGTTAAAATTCGAAAAAATTGAAGCATGAAAAACAAAAATTAAAAAACTAAAATTATGAAATTAAACGATTTCTAAAATGAAAATGTTAAATTGAAATATTAGGAAATATAAAATAACAAGAGCTTTTTTACCTTCCATTAAAAATCAATGCGTAATTTCGTGTTCAAATCATCATTATTTAAAATTGTTCACTTCCACTCCTATTACGAATTGAAAGTAGGAAAAGATTTTAACACTTGAATTTTATTACTATTATATTACTATTATATTACTATTACTATTATATATACACACACACACACACACACACACATATATATGTATGTCTCAGATAAAGCATACATAATCTTATTTTGGCAATTTTGGAAAAAGTAGTTGGGTCGTAAAAAAAAATTTTTTTCAAACGATGGAGTAAACTAAGCTCTACCTTATTACCGTATGATCATATAGATGGGATTTTTCGTTAAAAAGTGGCGAGAGATTGAATATGACATGGTTGAAAAAAAAAAGTTTGGCAGAATGTTGTTAGCTATTCCATTGGGTAGACAATGATCAAAAATGGTTAAAACCGTGATAAAACGACATCTTTATTATAAATTAATAATTTTTGGCGCGTTCAAAAAATCAGGAATTTTGATTTTGTACAAAGTAAATCAGTCCACGGGAGCTATAAATGGCGACTACAGCGGAACGCTGAACGGAGTGGAATTGTACTGGGTTTGTTACTAGCCAACATTGTTTATGTTGTCATCCGAGGTTAGTTCGTCCGCTATGTGTATGCACAACGTATGTGCTGGCTCGTCGCGATTTTAATGGACTATTTGTTTAACTTCGTTTGTAATGTGCAATTTAATTAAGTTACGGGGGTGCGCAACCTGAAAGCGAGAGACGCATATCAACTTGAATGACTAAATAAAGAGTGAAAAATGTTGTGGAAATACGGATATAATAACACACAGTGGTGAAACATTTTTCTCAGGGACTGCTCCGATCTGACTTCTGCGGCTGGTTTTCAGTTCTGTGATGTATATGATATCATTTTCCCGAAGCACACCTTGACACTGGCAGGCAGTGCATATCACGAGTGCCGTGTCCCCAGCGAGGCGGATGAGTTTCTAAGGGACTCCTCCGATCTGAATTCTGCGGCTGGTTTTCAGTTCTGTAATTGATTTTATTTCATTTCCTTAAAGCACACCTTGACACTGGCAGGCAGAGTTTATTACGGGTATCGTGTCCCCAACGAGGCTAATGATTTTCTAAGGAACTGCTCCGATCTGACTTCTGACAGACAATAAATTGACTTTTTTAGAAAAAAAAAACGACAAACTTATCTCTTTACAACCTTATACCATTTACCATTTATAGCCAGCATTCTTGACTCTTAGCTCGCGAGGCTGCACGGGAGGAAAAAAGCTCAGATCGAACGTTCGCGGAAAATCTGTTTTGGTATATGCGCGTAACTGTTCGGCGCTTAAGTATCATTATTAAAAATCAGCTTGACTATAACACTGGAGGGAGAAGAAGTAGAAGCTTTTTGCACC
The DNA here is from genome assembly GCA_024372645.1 of Trichomalopsis sarcophagae. NCBI lineage: Eukaryota > Metazoa > Arthropoda > Insecta > Hymenoptera > Pteromalidae > Trichomalopsis > Trichomalopsis sarcophagae. The sequence continues at coordinate 39,086 of QLSS01000431.1, forward strand.
GCATAAGAATAGGCTCGCTGATCATAGCATAAAAGTACGTGCTGAAGCAGTGCTATCTATACAAATCAGAGCGCTGCTAGTGGTACGGTGATATTGCTCAATACGTGCGTCTGTGTGTGCATGTACGTGTGACTAGGATATGCGCGAAGTGTATGGAATGTGTATTGTGATTTACTTTTTGAGGAGGGTTATGCGGAAGGCGTTTATGTTCTCGCCGATGTCCGTAATGCCTTTTTCAGATCCAGCTGGGAGACCGATGACGGTTTGACCAGCCTTGAACTGCTCTCTCAAGGAGGCGTGCCTGCACTCGTCGGCAGGCATGGAGCCGCCGATGAATACAAGCTGTACGTAACGACTTGAACAATGTTCACTTTTTCGTAATTTTTTTCACATTTTTTCGCATTTTTTTTTTTTTTTTGCATTTAAACGAAGATTGTGTTTGAATTTATAGTGAGCTACACTAATGCTCATCAGCTCGAAACGTAGGTGGTATACGCCCTTCAAATACAAGCATTATTTTTAAAATATTCTTAATAAAGCATTCTTAAGAAGCTAAGATATCGCCCAAGAAAATGTAAGAATGTTTTTTCAAATCACGTAGACGATAAAGAGACTACGTCCTTCGCGCCTCTGAAACAAGAAACAAGTGTTCAAATAACGACTCTATGTAATAGTTATTGCTTCTTAGTTCACGAGTATCATATAAAATTTTATAGCACAGCTTCTTAAATTCGTCAAGTCACGTCTATCCGTGATCTAAGTAGTCCATTATTGCATCGTCAGTAGCGAGTAATGTGCTATAAATGATTTTTCTTGCATGCTTTAAAAATCATTGCATCTACACTTGACTGACAGTATTTTAAATATGATGCATGTATTTTTAAGGGCGGTATAGCACACGTTAGCCTAAACTAAGTTTGAGTATGTGTGATATTTGAATTTGCAGAGGAATTTTTAACATTCTGCTCCGAAATCGTTGCACACAAGCTTTAATTAGCAATATTCAAAATATGCTTGTATGCGCAAGGGTCACACATTTTTCCACCCAAGCACAAGTGTACAATATTCCATTCATTAGATACTTCGTATCGTGTACGCTTGTTATTCAACCATTGAAAAAAATGGTTATCTTTTAACGCGCCACGTGCAATGAATAACTAAATCAGATCGCTAAAGTATGAGGCAGTTAGTTACAACAAATTTTCAGATCAACAATGCTGACAACATATGACTTTATGTTGTCTTGTCGATTTTTCGCTTTATGATTGTAAATTACTTTTAAGTCAGAGTGAAAAAAGTAACCTACGTGCCAACAAATTAGCAGTAGTTTTTAGAACAAAAATGAACTAATAAGAAAAGTTCAGCTTTTACGCTTATGAATTGGACTTTTAACATGTTAACATTTATTTGGATAAAATTCTAAACAACTAAGTAGTAAAAACACACTCAGAACAGTACCAATCGATATTTTTGAAAGCAAAGCTTTGTTGGGATGTTTAAGATTCACACATAAGTAGTGACGCCACAATAAACAACGATCACATCGAATACAGTCAGTTACAACAGCATTTTCGCATTTGACATATGTAAAATTTTGATCTAATTTTCTCTCCTGTATTTTATTATAAAACTGTTCAAATGCTGCTTTTTTGAAAAAAAATTTAAGAAAATTAATGTCCACTTCGGTATCCAAAAACGAATCAGATAAACAGGTGTTCGGAATATCTTTGAGATCCAACATCAGTTCACCAACTAACAAATTATGAATAATTTCATCTGAAAAACGCATCCAATTTAGCGTCGTTTTAGCCTGATACTGCAGGACGACCATTAAACGCGCGATACAAAAGCGCAAAAGCACGAAAAGTACCCAAAGATTTATGATTTGTGAAGAAAATACCTTGCATATATGAACAGTCTGTATTTCAAAGCTATTATTTTAAACGGTAAAAGCTGTATTTGTAAAGCTTACATGCATTTAAATGTACCTTCATAGTATAGAGGGAACAAATATTTACAACCGAACGAGCGTCAATGAGCGACGTTACGGTTATTGCTAAAATTATTATACTTACTTTACATGCAGACGAATACTTTCTTTGCGAGATTCAATAAAATTTCTTAACTGCACAATTTCTTCACAAGATGGTCGGTTTAAAAAATCTTCCTTGAAATTCGATCTCAAAAATTGTGACGACAGAAATTCCGGAATGTCAGTCTGTTCTGATAATACACTTATCAGTTTTCGATATTTTATCGGATTATCTAAAAATTTACAAACTACAGTTTTATTAGGCATTTTATTAGCTGCTCTCAGTACTCAAAATCAGCAAGACCGCAATGTTTTAGTAATTCTAGAAGTTAATCTGTCAAATTCATGAGCTTAAAATTATGATTTATTTTGATATAGCGCCATAAAATCAAGTTATACAATAAAACTTGTTACAAGAGCAGATAAAAATCATAGATCATTGATTGACGTTAATGAGGAAGATCTTGTCGAGCTTCGTGTAGGCCAGGAAGTTAATCCCGAAGGAGACCACGAGCTCGTTGCTGATGAACCAGGCGACGAGGACGAAGCTGTAACCGTGCGTATCCTGAGGTGCAACTTCAGCAGATTACGCAGCGAGTACGTACTACATCGAGACGAGCGAGATCACTTGGGACCGACGAACGAAGTTAAACAAATAGTCCATTAAAATCGCGAGCCAGCTCATACGTTGTGAGTACACATAGCAGACGAACTAACCTCGGATGACAACATAAACAATAGTGGCTAGTAACAAACCTAGTACAATTCCACTCCTTTCCGCGTTCCGCTGTGGTCGTCATGTATAGCTCCCGCGTACTGATTTACTTCGTACAAAATCAAAATTCTTGATTTTTTGTACGCGTCAAGAAAAATAAATTTATAATAAAGATATCATTTTATCACGGTTTCAACCATTTTTTACCATTGTCTATCTAATGGAATAGCTAACAACATTCTGCCAAACTTTTTTTTCAACCATGTCATATTCAACCTCTCGCCACTTTTTAACGAAAAATCCCATCGATATTATCATACGATAAAAAGATAGAGCTTAGTTTACTCTATTGAAAAAAAATTCTTTTCGCGCCTTAACTACTTTTTCCAAAATTGCCAAAATCAGATTATGTTCCGCATCTTCGTTTGCTTCCAAACATACTGGGCAATTTAGTTTATCCTCTATTTTGAACCGGTGTAGGTAGGCTCGAAAGCACCCATGTCTGCTTAAAAACTGCGTAAGGTAGTAATTTACTTCCTCGTGTCGTCTATTGGTCCAGTCAAGAATACATGGTATGAGGCGGTGCGTCCATCGCCCATTTCCACTGAAGTCCCATCGTCTTTGACAATCAGATAGAGTTTGTTCCTTACCGGATTTCCAAACTTCTTTTTGAGTATTGTCACCACGCTGGTTTTATACGTATATATTCTTGCGTTCTGTTGCTAGGAGGTCAATAGACGGCATACTTAAAATAACGCACACTGCATCTTCTGATACTGTTCGGTAGGCAGAACCGACCCACAATGCTTTTTTCCTATAAACTGTTGACAGCTTTCGTGCATAGGACTTCACTAACATAGCGTCCGCCCATATTGGGACACCGTATAACATAATTGATGTAGTTACAATGGCTAGGAGTAACCTTCGGCCCTCCGTTGGCCTACCTTCATTTGGCATTAGTCGCAATAGTGCAACACCGACTTTTGCTGCCTTATTGCTTGCTCTCTCAAAATGCTATTTTTTCCATTCGTGGTCAAACTTATTATGCTTATTCATAAAACCCAGTAACAAATGAAAATAAAAATTTTGGACAATTATATATAATAGACAATAAAATAGCTAATGAAATTTGGTTTTCAACTGATATAAAATGCAACATAAAATTACTAAATGAAAAATTACTATATCTTACGTAAAATAAATCCTTATGCTGAAGCATACAAAATGATGCGTGAAGTTGAGGAAGAAGAATTAAAACGTGCTCGAAACGTCAATGAATTACCTAGAGAAGTTAAATGTTTATTACACGGAAAAATTATTCTAATAATAAAACCTTTGAACTTCCGCCATCACGTAATGAAGTTGCAGTAGTTTTTGTAGGTGAGAAAGGAGAACCTCCATTTAATCGTGATTTTTCTATTGATTCTAATATTCAAAACCTGAAATATTCCAATTATAAGTAAACATGTTGATCCAATTTTCTTTCCTCCTTTAATTTTTCCTTTGGGACAAGAAAGATGGCAACCTAATTATGAAAGTGAAATCAAAAATAAAACCCAACTTACAGCGTTGCTATATTATTCCTTTCTTTTACGTGTATGAAATGAATTTAATCCTTGTTTAAATTTAGGTTAAATTAACTCAACAATTTATAGTCGATTCATGGTGTAAAGTTAAAGCGAGATTATTATATATTATAAATCAGCAAGCGAAATCAAGAACTGAAACGTATCGTGGATTAATGGATTATGTAACAAATAAAGCTCAATCATTTAATGTCAACAGTAGCAAAATGGTTATTTTACCATCAACATTTATTGGAAGTCCGCGTTCTTTGTAACAAAATTATATAGACTCAATGACAGTTGTTCAAATATTTGGAAAACCTTATTTATTTGTTAGTATGACTTGTAATCCTAAATGGATTGAAATTGTAAAAAAAAAAAAATAAATAAATAAAATGAGAATGAAAATACATTAGATAGACCTGATTTAGTAGAGATTTAATCTTTAAGTAGCCGCATTTTGGAATGAATTACGAAAAATAATTGTTTCTGTAAAATCATTGGTTACATTTATGTAATTGAATTTCAAAAGCAAGGATTACTTCATATGCATGCACTACTATATTTAAATTTTAAAGATAAATTTCATAGTTCTGATCAAATTGACAATATTATTAGGACTGAAATACCAGATGAAAGTAATGATCCTATTCTGTATGGTCTTTTTAAATAAAATATGATATATAGACCATGTAAAATTCAGAATAAAAAGTATGGATAAATCAAAATCTATATGTACTAAAAAGTTTCCTGAACCGTTTGCTTCATCTACTAATTACAATATAGAACATGGATACCCAATATATCGTTGACGTAATGATGGACGAATAATAAAGTACGGATCGAATCGTACTGCTAATAATCAATTTGTACTCCCATATAATCTATATTTATCGCTAACATTTAATTGTCATATTAATGTCGAGATATGCAGCACTGTGAAATCAATTAATATTTGTTTGAATATTTACGTAAAGGTCCTGATTCCGCTTTTGAAAAGAGAATGATTTAAATAATGAGTCTAATATTACATCTAAAAATTCATATAAGATCACTAATGTTTTAAATTACGACGAAATAGAACAATATTTAGCTATGCGGTACGTATGCCCGCACGAAGAAATGTATAGATTATTAGAATTTAATTTATACGATTAATCCCACGTAATTTATTGATTAGCGGTCCATTTAGAAAATGAACAAATTGTATATTTTAAACAAGGATCTGAAACAGAATTAATAGATCGTAACATGAATATTACATTAACAGCTTGATTTGAATTAAACAAAATTAATTATTCAGCACGAGATTTATTATATATTGAAATTTCCACTCATTACGTGTTTGATAAAAAATTAAAAATTTTGACTCCACGAAAACGAATATATAAACCCCATATTGAGTCTTATGTATTTTGTTGATCCTGAAAAACATAATTATTCTACTTACGTATGTTGTTATTATATGTAAAAGGTGCCACATCATTTGAGAATATACGAACTGTAGAAGGTATCGTATATTCTTCATTTTATGAAGCAGCATTAGCTTTACATTTAATATCAGCGGATAATGAATGGGATAAATGTTTACAGGCAGCAATAAATTATCAATTCCCCAAGGCATTAATTCAGTTATATTCTTTTATTTTATTTTAATATTTCATCATCCTTGCAATGCTAAAAAACTATACAATAAATAAAAAATTATCTTAATGATACTAAATTCAACGAAAATTTAAAATATTTTAATTTTACATAGAATAACGTTACGTGATTATGATTTACCTTTAATTTACAAAACTATTCAAATTTTCAATTACTCTAGTGATCGCGAAACTACTCCATTAGCACCTTCATATGATTCGAACATTATTTACTTACTTATCTAGAGGAAATTTAACATATGAAATTTTCAGAAATAAGATTGATCCTAATGATAAAACATTATATCCAAAAGTAATATTAGCACTGACTAATATTGACGTTTTAAAAATTAACGACGAAATATTATTATTTTAGTTATGTTGATGATACTATTATATGCATAAAAGAAGAACAACTTGTTATAGTGTTAGATATTTTTAACAGTTACAATAGTCACTTACAGTTCACACACGAAGTTGAGAGTGATAACAACATATACTTTTTCGATGTTACTTTATCTATTAACAATAATTGTATTATTACAAACCGGTTTCAAAAACCTACTAATTCAGGTAGAGTTTTAAATTATCATTTTAATCATACTATACAACTCAAACGTAATATTGTCTATATTTAGTTGATAGAGCTTTTTTACTTTCCCATGAGTCTTTTCATGCTGACAATATTTTCATTCTTAAAAATATTTTACTTATCAATGATTATCCGGTTTGGTTTATTGATTCTTGTATTCGAAAACGCTATAGAAAAATTAATTATTCTATTAATTCTAATAATAACCTACAACACAAACAACCAGCACAGATAGTATCTTTACCATTTCATGAAAAATTTTTTTATTCTCGTAAACATACTTTCAAAAAATTTAGTCTACATTGTGTTCCGTTAATGACACATAAATTAAATTGTATTGTCATGTTGGGCAAGGATGTTTTAGAAAAATGGAGCGAAACTAATTTGATATATTAATTTTAATGTAATAGTTGTCCGGCTACGTATATTAGTCAAACAAAAAGGAATTTAAAAACAAGGATTGATGAACACAAAAAAACTTTGACTGACAAAATACTACCGATTCCGACGCATATTGAAAATAATCCTTCACATAGTTTTGATTTTGATAATGTTATAATTTTAGATCGCGAGTGCAAAAGGTACAAAAGGCTGATTTCAGAAAGCTTTTCTATTAATATGAATGTAAATACTATAAATAAACAAGATTTTCAATTAATGAGCAAACAATACCGTATTTTCAATAGAATTTTTAATAGTAATTAATTATTTATTTACAAAATTTAATTAATCTATAAATTAAATACAAATAAATATAAAATATTTTGATTCAAAATAATTTAAATTTTGAACTTATTTTTGTAACAATTTTGTATAGTTATTTACATTTATTTAATCATAGTTTACATTAAATAATTTGGTTATGAGTTTTGTTGTATATTTTTATACTTTTCGAAGTTTTTGCTCATTATTGAATAATTTTAAATAGGTCGATAATTATAGTTCCGTCATTATCCGTTTTCGACATTATCTTGAGCTATTCTGTTATCTAAGTTGTATTGCTGCGGGATTTGTATGTGTTTGTTATACTCAACTTATGTGTGATTGATACATGGCACAAAAATGTAGCAAATGACTGTGACTCGAGGAATCTTTACTCTTATTATAATTTAAGATAATATTTGACATTTTAGAAAAATTGGTACGCTCTTATTTTTATTGTTATTTTCTTCAGGACTGTACTGTACTGTATTGATGTGATTATATTTATTATATTTTGTTAATAAAGACTTGAAGAGGTTGGAAACCAAACCAGCGAAACGTCGTCGACATCTAATTGCTGAGTTTTTTATTTCTACAAGGGCTGAATCTTTCACTTTCGATTGCTAATTATTTATTTGGTTAAGATGGAGAGCAAAAAGCTTAATTGTTGTAATGATACAAGAATTACTAAATACCCCGAATTGATTCAAGTCCTTCAATTGAAGAAGTTCCATTTACCATAGTACGAAGACAATTTCCATTTAGATTAGGATTCGCATTGACTATTATAAATAAATCTTAAAGTCAGTTGTTTGACAATGTAGGATTTTATTTACCGTCTTAAGTTTTTAGTCATAGTCAATTATATGTTGCTTTATCTAGAGTACGTCAACAAAATAACTTAAAAATATTATTAGCAGAAGATTCAGTAATAACAGAAAACCAAGATGATAAAATTAATTATTTAAATAAATGTTTCAATGATAATCTAAAAATTTATATTAAAAATATTTCTTCCTTTCCTCTTTACTTTGGCTTTCTTCTTCCTGCACTCTTCATCCCACCAGGTGATCCTTTTTTCCATCCCTTTTTTCTTAATCTTTTCTTTGTTGCCCTTTCTATTTGCTGTTTCAACTCATTTCATTCTGTCGCTTTTTCTGCTTCCTCTAGATCGTTTCTAAAGAGTTCTACTGCCTCTTCTGGCCACACTGTTACCGTCTCAACCTGACTTTCCTCTTTTTCTTTCTCCCATTCCTCTGTACTTGCCTCTATCTCCATTGCATTGTGGTCCGATTCTAGCCTGTGTGCTATATACTCATTCTCTTTATTCCTCTTCTCCCCTCCTCATTTGTTATGGCATAGTCTATTACAGAACAGCCCGCTCCCCCTATATAAGTATACTCTCCCTATTTATCTCCCTCTGTGATTCCGTTTAGAATGCATAAGCCTAGTTCTCTTATCCTGTCCACCAATTCTTCCCCTTCTCTATTTTTCTTTTCGTCTTTAGAGTTTCTTACCTCCGCCATTCCTTCCTCATCCAGTCCTCCTCCTTCCGTACCTGTTCTTGCGTTAATATCTCCCATATTAGCACCTTCTTTCCTCTGGCCCTTTCTATCAGTTCATCTATTTCTTTGTAGTTTTCCTGTTTCTCTTCTCTCATGTATGTTGTCCCTGTACACCATGTCTTTCCCTTCTTTTTTATTTTAGCCCCTATGAATTTACTTGATTTTTACTCCATCTATTCTACAGCCAATGCCACCTTGAGGAGCTCGACTCCTGTTCTGTCAGGATGAGTGCTAACGCCGAGAAGATAATGGGCTGGGCTGCTCTGAATAGTCTTAAACTGAATGTAACTAAAACTAAGACTATCGTCCTGGGTGCCCCCTACTATATAAACGCTCTACTTTCTACTGCTAACACCTATATAAATATAGGGGGAGCCCAGGTCAACTTTAAATCATCTGTGCGCAACCTGGGGCTGGTGCTTGACTCCAAACTTAGGTGGAAAGAGCACGTTACACAAATTTGTAAACGTGCTCACTCTTTAATGTATCGGCTCTATTTTTTTCCGACAAGCACTAGCTTCAGATTGCGCCAACATTTAGTGCAAGCACTCCTGTTTCCTCTCATCGACTGTTGCTCACTTGCTTACTGCGACCTGACTCAGGAACTTGACTTAAAACTGCAGAGGCTTGTCAATACGGGGATCCGTTATATCTACGGTGTAAGGAGGGACGAGCACATCTCGCCTTACAGGCGTGAGCTGCAATGGCTTACCACCGCCGGACGTAGGAAATACTTCATGGCCTGTTTTCTAAGAAAAATTTTCAACATCTCAATACCTACTTATCTATTAGCCTACATTGATTTCCACGTCGTGCTCAGGCCTGTGAGGGGTGAGATGACTCCACTGGACATCCCGACCTTCAAGACGGAGACGCTGAAGAATTCATTTTTTATCAGCGCCTCCTACCTCTGGAATAGCCTTCCATCTCAACTTCGCAACACACTATCCATATCACACTTTAAAATAGCAGCTAAAAACATCACTCAAACATACACACATTCACTCTCATCTCATTTCACCTCATCCCATTTCACACTCTTCACACGTACTAGCACCCTTACACAATACACCATTACACAAAATTTCTTATTCTTTTTATAATATGCTATAATTGTATATGTACAACTCAATGTACAGCAATAAAAACAATTAAATCTAAAAAATCTAAAATATCTTCTGCCTTTTCATCTATTTTCATTGCCATTGCTAAAACTCCTTTTACTCTTCCTCTTTCTCTTCCCTTTTGTTTTGCATCCCTTGTCTTGAACTCGAAGCCAACCAGCTTCTTTACCCAGAATGTCCCCTTTCTATCTTCTATCCATATCTCTTGTAGACAGATGATGTCAAATCATCTCAAGTATTTTCATGTATCCTCATCTGATCCTTATATGCCCGCTATACTCCAACTATCCGTATGTTCCTTCGTTTTCTCTTTGTTACTTTCCCTTGTCCTTCTTCTGCTCCGAAAAAATTCTTGTTCCCTTTCATACCATGTGTGCTCTGCCCCATTTATCCATGGTCTATTGTATCCTATCTTCACCACTTTTCCTTCCTTTCTTAGCTTTATCGCAGCCTCTCTTATTTTTCCCTTATTCCTCCTTTTTTTCCAAGTTAGGTCGTGACCTATGAAGATGTTTGTGCCTCGTAGCTTCGTCTTTTCTCTCATAATCGCCCCTTTTTCTCCCATTTCCCGCACTCTAGCTCCAGCCTGCGTGTCTTTCCTTTTGTTGTCCACGTCTTTCTTATCTTCACCTCTACATTTAGCTTCTTCTTTATCCACGATTTCACTGTCTCTTTGTCCCATTTTTCTTCTTGCCATCCTAAAATCACTAGGTTATTTTTCTTTCTGTCTCTTTCTCCCTCCTCTAACCTCTATGTACATCAATGACATCAGTTTCTGCCTAGACTCTGATGTATCACATCTCATCTATGCGGATGTCTTACAGATCTACAGCGAATGACACCTTGAGGAGCTTGATTCTTGTTCCGCGAAGATGAGTGCTAATGCCGATAAGTTAGCGGGTTGGGCTGCGCTAAATCATCTTAAGCTAAATGTTCTCATAACCAAAGCGATTGTACTGGGTTCCCCCTACTACATAAATGCTTTACCATCTGTAGCTAATACCTCTATGAATATAGGGGGAGCCCAGGTCAGCTACGAATCATCTGTGAGCAGTCTAGGAGTGGTCCTTGATTCTAAATTAACCTTATTTATTATTATTATACCTAAATTAATCTTAAAGAGCACCACTTATAATCTGCGCAAACATCTCGTGAAAGCGGTTCTTTTTTCAATAATTTCCGGCTATGATCACGAGGATGTTCAATTTGCGTAACGGGTCCATCCCCAATAACATCTCATGACGTAGCCCCTTCATGACAATAAATTTGTTCCTGAAGGTGGCGCCGAGGTTCGTCGCCTTACCTTCCATATAGTCTGTCAGCTCGATGGTTGAGCCATCGGCCAGTGTAGCGATCGTCTCTTGCTTTCCATGCCACCAACCGTTGTATCACGTAACAACGATCTCGACCGCTCTGTGTGCGCACAGAAACAGCCGGGATAGTGCAACGGCGTTTTTAGGTTATCCCTCGGATTTATGGAGTCGTGTGCGCACGGCTTCACAAATTTTCGGCGCTCGTCTCGTTCCTATATCGGTATATGATCAAGAATTTTTCGCCATTATCGATACCGAAGCCCGAATTTCCACCCTGAGCCCAGAAGCCGTGGAGTATTGTCTAGAACATGGGACCGAAGCAATAACAGCAGAGTCAGCAATCGAGCTTCGTTTCGCCAGCCATACTAGCAGCAACATCTAAAAGACTCTACTGATCCAAGCAAAAATAAATGGCTTCGAGGTGACAAGCCCTTCGGCAGAAGTGACAGGACCGCACAACACGTACTTCTATGCTTCGCGCACGGCTCCTGCCGCTTTAATATTCGTCGCAATGCATGTTTGTATGTGTGTCTGTGCGCGCTTCGCGTGTGTGAGGGCATATGCACTGTCATAACGCCTCTTCTGCTGAAGTTCTGAACGTAGGTGAGGGCGCAAAGCATTTGCGCGTGTGTTGCCTCGTGTACCTTTGTTTTGTTGCATTTTATATACAGGGTCAGTCATTTTAATCTTTAATCTCAATTATCTCGTTGGCAGAGCATGCCAGCAAAAAAAGTTTCGGATAAAAGTTTTAGGATTTTTCCCTGGCTATCTGATGATGACCTTGACAATGTCATTGAGCATGACCTTCAAAGTCATTTGAAGGTCAAGTCGATTTTTTCTAATAGAAACCCCTACTTTGGGCACCAGAAATGGAAAGAGTGGGAAATTTTACGTTCGAATATGTGATTTTGGAACAAATCATCTTTTGTGCGGAAATTACCTTTGACATCAGCCGAACCCAGGATGCACCATCATAAGTAAAGATATCCCCATAAGTAAAAATCGGGAGGGGTTAAATCAGGTGAACGAGGGGGCCAGGCAACTGGGCCACCTCGCCCAATCCACCTGCCATTGTAGCGGGTGTTTAAATAATCACGAACAATGCGTGCATAATGTGGTGGTGCTCCATCTAATTGGATCCACATTCTGAGCCTTGTTGATAGGTCTACATTTTCTAGTAATTCAGGTAAAATGTCTCGAAGTAATCTCAAAAAGATTACCCCATTCACGTTCTCTTCAAAGAAATAAGGACCAATCAAATAGTCATTGATGATTCCACACCAGACCATAATACTCCAGCGGTGTTGATTGTCTATGTGCCTGAACCAATGAGGATTTTCATCTGACCAATAATGGCAATTATCTCTATTCAATTCTCCAGTGTTTCTAAATGTTGATTCATCTGAAAAACGAACGTGCCTGAAAAAGTCTTGATCTTGTTGAATCATTCGTATTGCCCATCGACAAAAACGTACTCGCCAAATCATATCATTTGGAGTTAACTGTTGAGTTAATGTTATGTGATAAGGATGATATCTTCTCGCACTAAATATTCGAGATGCTGTTGATTGAGGTATACCTATTTCTCTTTCTATTTTTCGAGTACTAATGTGAGGATCAAGATGAATAATCGCTAGAATGGTAATAACACGAGGATCGTTTTCGTCGTATTCATGATGATGGCGTTGACAAACAAAAGCTCCATTTCGAGCTCTCTGAGTTAAGGTTTGAATAGTAACATTACTTAAGTGTCTCCTATTGGGATAGCGTTCAGCATAAAGTCTGGCAGCTGCTGCATAATTATTGCGACTTTCTCCCAAAATCATGATCATATTAACGATTTCGTTAATAATCAGCCATGATCAAAATCAAAATAATTTGTTACAGACCAGTAAACAGGGAAACAGATTTTTTGCAACAATAATTATCGATTTACAAGAAGTAAAAAGCACGACTAAGCTTTTCTGCACTAATTTGCTATCTGCATAACTGTTAAGAGTAGTTCACTCTCAAAAATTGACACTAATACAAAATAATGGAATGACTTAACTACATCAACAATTTAAAAAATTTTTGAAAACTGAAAAAATTACGAAAATTTTAGAAAATGTTGAAAATTACGAAAATTTTAGAAAATGTTGAAAATTTTTTCATTTTTGAACGCAAGTCCCTCTCTTTTCATTTATGGGGCTAAAAGTAGGGGTTTCCATTTCAAAAAATCAACTTGACCTTGAAATGCCCTTGAAGGTCCTGTTTAACAACAGGGTCAAGATGACCATTCGTCAGCCGGGATGAAAACTGAAAACTTTTGTGGGTAACATTTTCTCCTTGAATGCATTCGAGTTCAGCTAACCAGTTGTACTGTTATCGGCATGACGAATGACCTTGACATTGAATTCAAGGTCAAGGAAAGGTCATATTCAAACGTAAAATTTTCCGCTCTTTCCACTTCTGGTGCCAAAAGTACTGATTGGTTTTTTATAATCGCAATATTTTTCTTATTTTACAGTAATATTTTTCTTTACGAAAATTTCTGATAATTACATAATCTATTTTATAACATACTCATTCATCCATACTTCACATCGTATCCCTGCATTTTAACTATTTCTCTAAGTCCTCGTTGAAGTCTTCTTTGAGGTACGTCTTCTTCTCTCTTGATGTTGATGTTTCGTTTTGTCTTCTTCTGGGTTGAGTGGTATGGGATGACTTGGGTTGGATAACTTCTTTTATTTATTGTCACGTGTATACACACGTCACGTGTTTCGAATTACTATAAGAAGACGAGTAGAAGAGTGCAATACGGTGGCGGCTGTGGCGCGACGACAGAGTGTCTGCCTTGCAAGCCAGAGCATCTCAGATCAAGTCTGGGGTCCGTCACTTTTTCGTTGCACTCTTCACTTGTAACATTATTACCTAGTCTAAATTAACCTAAATATCTACATTCTTGTTTTATTCGCTTTCTATTTCTATGAACAAGGACAGAATTTTTTGATTTACATTTACTGAATTTACTTAAGTCTGTGCTTAGTTGCACTTGTTTTCGATTTATTTTTTTTGTATTGAAATAGTAAATTACAGCTTCAAATTTTTCAGAATATTTTTAGTTTACTTTAGTTTAATTGTTTGTAACATTTAAATTTAACTTATAGCATTCAAATCTATCGACTTTTCATAATTGTTACTACGTTTTGAATTCTTGTGACTTTCTCGATTTTTTGCAGTTCTCTAAGTACAGATATGCTACGCATACTAAATGTGGATTTCCACTCTTACAATGCAATTATCTTGTTTTATTTTTAATGATTCGACTGTCTCTTATTTTTCTTTTGTCAGGCTTTTCGTGGACTTTAATTAAACTATCGGATTTTCTTTATTTTTGCATTTTTAAATTGATATTTACATATTCGGATTTTCCGTTTGATTGAATTATACGAAAAAAAATTTCTCGATTTTCAGTATTTCTTTAATGAAATTTTTGCACGTATTTTAACGTGCTTTTGGATCGATTTGTATTTTAGATAAATATTATTCTTCACGCATTTATGGAGGGCTTTCTTTATTCAATCATATTCGTGTACATTTATTTTATCGATTCTTTTTAGCTAGCTTTATAAATTGGACGCTCTAATTATTGAACGAACTATTGCTCCTCAAAGGTTTCTGTGAGAATATTAATTTTCTTTCGATTATTCTAGTCAGTAGTAGGGGCTGCGCGGCTACTGGGCCAAGCGGGTTCTGGGCCACCAAATACCGACACATGGTAACTCACATTAGTAGATCCCTGTTTTACCGACAGAGCATTGCATATCGACCGTGCTGTCAGCGGTGATGCCCCCCATAAACCAGTGCTGTCGATGGTGGCGCCCCCCGTTCCCCCCCCCCCCCCCTCCATAGCTCAGAGGTAATTTACTTTATCAACCTGGGATGAATAATTTGGAATAGGATTTGCAGGATTAAAAGTTGAGATAAACTAGTGTGGCCGACGGTGGCGCTTCCGTTACCGACCGAACCTGTTTTATCAAATATGATTGGTTGAAATTTCAATATGGCTGATTTGTTCAGGTGTTGACATCTCTAGACGCTGGCTGAGTCTCTGAGCATAAGCATCTAGCCATCCTGAGGGCATATGAAACTTCCAATAATATTTAGGCAGGGCATATACAATGACTTCATCAGTTTTTGATGCTACTGATGAAGGAATAGGATTTTAGGATTTGGTGATAGTACAAATATAAATCCAGTATTCATGATATATTTTATACTTTATTTATAAAAATCCTTATTTTTATATGAGTATACATATTGTATTATAGCTAAAACATATATAAAAGCTCTTATAACTAAAACACATCTCAAAATTTTTATTTATTACGTATATATTCTTATAACTAAATGTATGTATTAAAAAATTTTTATAACAAATACATGAAAATTCTTGAAGAAATACAATAATCATATTGGCATCTAAACATGTTAACACTTAAGAAGAAATATGAAATACCGTGTCTATATATATATATCAACGTATATATATATATATATATATATATATATACGTTGATGTGAACATTTCAATGCAATTATAAGTACACAACTAAATAGCTAAAGCTAAACGCAGTATAAATATGTGCCATTTTTTCTTGACTATAAACACTCACCCATCGATCCATTGTTGTTAATGTTTCTATGTAAATCCATAGTTGTAATTATATGAAAAATCCTTAAAGTTAGTATAAATTATAGAATTTAGCAAATAATAATAATAATAATAATAATAATAATACAAAATAAATGTATATATGAGATCACAGTGCGCTCCCGACAGCACAGTATATAAAACTTATACTTGCCATCTGGGCGCTCCCAACGGTACAACGTATACAACTTATACTCGCTATCGGGGCGCTACCGCACTCCTTGACATAGTCTTAAGCTAAAAGATATCGTCTATAAATAGTGTTGTAAATAGCGTTAGAACAGTTTGAGTACATTGTAAACTTATATGAATCTAATAGTAATTAAATTATAATTTATAAATTGACATAGTCTTAAGCTAAAAGTGATCGCATATATATATATATATATATATATATATATATATATATATATATATATATTGTTTTCAAATATTCGTTAGAAATAGCATTAGAGAACCGTTAGAGTACATAATAAACTTATATAAATCTAATAGTAATTAAATTGTAATATATAAATTGGATAATACTTTCAATGTAAGATGTTATATAAAAATCCTTAATATTAGAAGAAAAAACTTACTAAGCGTCGCGATAATCATCCCCTTTAAAAATAATTTAACATAAATAAATACTCTAATTATTGAGAAAAAAATCCTTAATACTATACGCAGTGGAGATATGTTATTACATGAATTCAATAATGTTGTGTCCATAATGTACTAGATAAACATCTCTAGTATCAATTTCATTCTTCAACTTCTCCTCGTTGGTGTTGTTCTCGATGAGGAAGGCATTTACTTTGGTGGGTAGGAATACTTCGAAACTTCCATCCAACTCCAACACCATCTTCGCACCAAATTTTGTCATAACTTTCTTATGTTTGGATATTTTATACTTCTTGTTGATCTCCAAATCCTTAATTTTTTTCGTAGGCAGGAATGGTGAAGCTTTTCCCACAGCGTTCAGCGACTCCATTCTATAAAAATAATGAAACAATATGTATAAGCTTATTATATTTATTTATGTATTATAAGAATATATTATACTCCCATGATAAATTATTCTTCCAATGTTGTTGTTGTTGTATCTGAATCAGATGAGGAATAATAATCCTCAAAGAAATGCAGTGGGAAGATAAAATCTCGTCGTACTGCACAGAGCCACTTGTATATTGCGTAAACGTTTTGAACTGCACAATTCTCCTTCCAGTCAGGAAGGTGATGTGAACACACCAGTGGAGTTCGAAATCCTGGTGTCTTTAAGGATGGAGAGCCAAGATCTTCTATATTACGGACGTCCGGGAAATATAGCTGCAACCACTCCTTTTTCTGTGCACCTTTCACCCAAATAATAACGTTCCTTGTCGGCGATAAATCGAGGAGGCTGGAGCAAACTTCGGCTAGCTTATCGTATGGCAGTTCACCATCGCTCCACTTTAATCCGTGAAAAGAATATTTGAGCTACAGATTAGCACACTGAACATCGCTCGACAAATCGTACCAAGAGTGCGGTGGTTGAAATGTAGCTAGTTGAGCTACTGCTGCTGGCTCGTTAGGATCAATGTAGGCCAACTCCTTGACTATGAATTCACCGTTTTGCCCCTTGAAGCCTTGGGTATCAACAATCAAATCCATGTTTTCTATGAAAATATTACTCATTAGGAATAAATTTATAAATAAAATAATAAAATATTTAAAATATACTTACAAATTCTACAGCTTTCGCAACTATTGTAAAGAACAGTATACTGCTCGAGTACACTCGGAAATGTATACAAACATGGAGCAGAGGTCTGCTTAAATATACTAGAAATTTGAACCCCTTCCACTAAAAAAGCTTCTCGAGCTCAATTCATTCACGCTTGCGACGTGCAACGTCCCTCTTCATGTTTCTTTGAACGACAACAGCTACCCCCTCTCTCATACGTTTATATGCATCTCCCATAGTCCCCACTCAGACCTCTACAAGTAGTATTTTCGTTCAAAGCGCACCGATTTTATATATCGCGCGCGGTACAACAGATACAGCTAGATCCTGATATTTTTCGATTACCCCCTCTCTCGTACTTTTAAATGCGTTCCCCACAGTCCCCACTCTATCGTATTGCATCGATTCTCTATAGCCTGCACAGTGCAGTCAAAACAGCTAGATTTTTAGATTTTCCACTACCGTCTCCCCGTACTTTTAAATACGTTTCCCATAGTCCCCACGCAGACGCCTGTAGGCTTATGTTTTCGGTACACTGACTCTCTACAGCGAGAGCTGCAACCGAACGTCTGGAGACGAATTTTCGAGCAAAGCGCGCCGATTCTCTACTGTTTTTCTCGTTTTCTCCGTTACCCTCTCCCCAGTATTTTTAAATACACTCCCCATAGTCCCCACGCAGACGCCTGCAGGCGTATGTTTTCTCTCCACTGACTCTTTACAGCGAGCGAGAGCTGCAACCGATACAGCTTGGCAGTACACAGATGCTCTGTAGGGTGTATCTTCGCTATGTTTTTTCGGACGAGGTCAGCTCCTCTCTCCATCGTAATTTTAAATACATTTCCCATAGTCCCCACTCAGACAAATTTTCGTTCGAAGCGTCTCAATTTTCTACTCTCTTTCTCGCTTTATTCGTTACCCTCCTCCTCCATACTTTTAAATACGTTTCCCATAGTCCCCACGCGGGCGACTAAAGATGAATTTTCGATGCACTAACTCTCATCGATAGCCCTCATTTTTCACACGTGAAAATAATGAAACGCAAATGAAAAATTATCCCCACCCTTGCATTTATTATAGTATTTAAGTCATAGCGCTGATGAAATTTATTTTAGTTGTCTTTCTACAAGGATTAGTTTATTATCACATTGAATTAAATCTTCTACACAGATTATACCAGCAACATTAAAATAAACTAATAGTGGTATGAATATTACTATTTACATTAAATTAAATAAATTTTTTAAAATATCAGTATTCTGAATGTATAGAATTGAGTTGAAGCATCTAAAACACTTAAAAGCTCAAATTTCTTTGATCGAAACTTTCCCAGTCCTTTAAACAGATACGGCTAGTTTATTTGACAATTATTGCACCCAGATGTGTAAAAGTCAAACGCTTTGGATACACTTGCAAGTCGATAGAACCATTCGAATCATATCTCTCGGTGAAGTAACATCGTGCGTACGTGTGTGGGTGCGTGTGTAAACAAATACGAAACAGTTAAAAAAAAATTGTTTATACAAGTGATTTAAAAAACAAAAAAAAATTTATCCTCATCATCAACATCAGCATGGAGAATAAAGTAAGTAAATTTTTATACATCTCTCTCTCGCTCTCTCTCACTCTCTCTCTCTCTCTCTCTCTCTCCCTCTCTTGCTCTCTCTCGTTCGCTCTCTCTCTCTCACTCTCTCTCTCTCTCTTTCTCTCTCTCTCTCTCTCTCTCTCTCTCTCTTTCTCTCTCTCTCTCTCTCTCTCTCTCTCTCTCTCTC
>QLSS01000431.1:58612-72859 GCA_024372645.1 Trichomalopsis sarcophagae
CTCTCTCTCTCTCTCTCTCTCTCTCTCTCTCTCTCTCTCTCTCTCTCTCTCTCTCTCTCTCTCTCTCTCTCTCTCTCTCTCTCTCTCTCTCTCTCTCTCTCTCTCTTTCTCTCTCTCTCTCTCTCTCTCTCTCTCTCTCTCTCTCTCTCTCTCTCTCTCTCTCTTGCTCTATCTCGTTCACTCTCTCTCACTCTCTCTCTCTCTTGCTCTCTCTCGTTCGCTCTCTCTCACTCGTTTTTTCCTTCTCTTGCTCTCTATCTCGCTACCTCTCTCTCGCATCTACCTTGTACTGAAAAGACATGCAGATACCTTTACTTTCTCTCTCTGTCTTTTTCTCGCACACAAGCTACACGCTCTATGCATACACGTGCACTTTACAATTTCTTTCTCTCTATCACTATCTATCTCAAACTAATGCTAGTAATCTTATATATTTATTGACTATTTGCTATTTTTCAGGAAAATGTGAATCCTATGTGGTATCAGGGCAACTCCGTATTAAGCTGCGAAATCGATAAAGTAAGAAATAATTTAAAGCATGTTTTTTATTTCTAAGTTTATTCTTTATAAAAATAATTAATTTTTAAATTTATTTTATAGGGTACTTTAAATTATTCAATGGGATTAAACTATCTCTTAATTGAAACTAATAGTCAAGAAGCTGATAAGAATAGTATGAAGCGGCACCCACAACTTCAAGAAAATCAGTCAAAAAGCGACAAAAATGAAATTTGTGAAACAGGACAGTCACATCAGCATGAAAATACGTTAAATGCTAACATAAGTATATTGGAAGAATTTGATATCGATATTGATAACATTATTAATGCTGAAATGATAAATATGTCAGACGAGAGAGTGCTTGAAATATATAAAAATTTAACCGAATCTTTAGAAAATGAGTATAGAGAAGATACACTACAAGAACAACAGCAGCAGCAACAACAACAAGAACAAGTTCAATAGCAGCAGAAACAACAACATTCACAACAACAGCAGCAGCAACAACAACAACAACAAATAGATTTAATTGATTTAACAGAGACGCAAGAAGAGAATAAAGGTGATCTTAGTCATGAAAAATTAACACAATCCTGGTCGATAATTAGTTCATCAGTTATTGAAAAATTAATTGAAAAGATAGAAGAGCCGGTAAAAAGACTGCAGCAGCAAAATCATAATATATTGAGTGAACTTATAAAAATGAACAAACATTTAGAATCATTCCTACAATTATCAATCACACAGCAACCTCAGAAGCAGCAGAAAGGAAATAAACGGAAATCAGCTGAAAGTAAACCAAAAAATTGTAAAAAAACTAAAAAAGATGAAGGTAATAATGCAAAAATTTTAAGAGAAAGTAAAAAATTAGCCTCAAATGTTCCTTACATCTTAAACCAAAATAAAGAAAAAACGAGTAAGAATTCAAAAATACGATAAGATTTCTAATAAGTTGTATTTTTTGTTGAATTTATTTAATATTGTAATTATAAGTACAAAATCTATTTTTTTCTACCAAAATGAAACAAAGTTTTAATAACATTTGTATTATTTAATTTATTAATCCTCGTCCTCTTCCACTTTTTCTTGCACACAAAATCACACATAGACACACACACACACACACAAATACACACACCATTATTAACGACCTCTCTTATAAAAAGATCAGTCGAATTTCTTTTACCTTAGTCACATTCATGCAGTCGCATCCACAGGTATCCAGTAGACCACTTGGACCAATCGGTTCTCTCTTACGCTAGTGACACAGCAGCTCTCTCTCTCTCTCTCTCTCTCTCTCTCTCTCTCTCTCTCTCTCTCTCTACTGCATACACACACGTGCGCACTAGCTTTTTCTCTAGCGCTTTGCTCACACATCTGACAGTGATTAAGTAGTAGGCATACGCACACTACTTCCACATTGGGCATTAGACCTCTGTTGTACCATCCAACACTCGTTTAGTCGTATCTGTTGGTTAATAATAGATCTTTTTTATCTACTTTTATCTTATTTACTTTACAATATCAATCACAAATATCCGCATTAAAATATATAAATTAAACAATATTTTGTTTATAATATTAATAGATATCAACTGTGAAAATGGGGGATATTATAAATGAATGCCTACAGCAAGTTAAGTTCTTGGAAGAGGTTGAAAGATTATTATTTTCTGCTACAAGTACAGTTGATTTATCCACTGTAATACGATGGAACCATCAATTTCTTTTAACATTAAAGACATTTCGTAAAGTTTTGAGTAATAAAAAGCTTACCGTTCAAGAACGACAAAGCATTATATGTATAATGGGAAAAATAGAATGTATGAGAGCAAGACTTGAAATTATGACTAGAAGAAAAAGCGGTGCTTGAGTACAAGTAAATAAACAAAATACTGTCACTGATCGCGTGCATTGGATTGATATGGATAACGCCTTTGAAAACCGCATGAGGACTGCTGTTATAGCAAATTTGACACACATTGATATAATTAATTTCCTACGAGACTCTGCAATATTATTTTCACGAAGAATAAAAAGTATGATGCACTCAAATGATAAAGCTTTTAAAATTAACACTGTTTTATCATGTAAATGTAGAAAAACATGTGTAGAGAATAATGAAAATGTTGAAGAAAAAGAAGGAGAGTGCATTGAGACTAAATATTTCAACACGAAAAATCATGAAATTTTATCTGCAACATTGTTAAACAAATGGTTCAAGTCTAATGTTATTGAACCTCTACTCACAGATATTGAAGAATTTCAAGAACGTGATTCTGGTTGGACTTTACATTCTATTGAAAACATACAGATAAATATAAATAAATTTAATCCAATGCGTGCCGGTAGCTTTTATGTACCATTACCAGCATTCATAGAGAAAAGGAAAGCATGCATAAATGTTAAAAATTATGATAACAAATGCTTTATATGGGCAATTTTATCTGCATTATATCCAGTAAAACATGGGAATCATTCTAATAGGTTGAATAGTTATATTCAGTATGAAAACATTTTAAATATGAAAGGTATTAAAAAGTATCCCAAGATTTGAAAAGCAAAATAATGCAATATCAATAAATGTGTTTGGTCTAGATAACAAAGATATTACACCTCTCTATTTAACATCATGTAAAAAGAGTAATCATATCAATCTTCTTTTACTCACAAATGATAATTTAGATGGTGGTGATGTTGATGAAAGTGATGAGTTTTTATCTCAATCACATTATGTATACATTAAAAGTCTGTCACGTTTAATCAGTAATAATTTGACAAATAGAAAAAAGAAACTTTATGTTTGTGATAGATGTTTAAATTTTTTTTATAAAGAAGATGACTTAATAAAGCATGAAGAGCATTGCAAAATATTAAATAAATGTAGAATTAGACTGCCTAATGAAGAAAATAGTTTGATAATGTTTAAAGATCATCGCTACAATGAAAAGATACCTTTCATAATCTAGGCAGACTGTGAATGTTTGTTAAAACCAATAAGTCAAGATGAAAAAACAAACACGCAACCAATACAAAGCCATGAAATTTATAGTATAGGTTACTATCTGAAATGTAGTTACAACGATTCACTATCAAAATATGCCTTTTATAGAGGACCTGAAGCGTCAAAATGGTTTGCTGAACAGTTAAGAAACATAGAAAAACAAATAAGTGATTTATATGCGAACCCTTTACCTATACCAGTTCTATCTCAGACTGAATTAATAGGTTATTATGATTCAAAAACGTGTTATATTTGTAAAAAATTGTTGAATGATGATGCAAAGGTACGTGATCACTGTCATCTCACTGGAAAATATCGAGGACCTGCACATGCTACCTGCAATCTAAACTATCAAGATTCAAAAATAGTTCCAGTTTTGTTTCATAATTTAAGTGGTTATGATGCACACTTTATTATTGCTGATGTATCAAACCATTTTCCAGGACAGATTGATTTACTACCTCTGACAAAAGAAAAATATATTTCATTTACGAAGCACGTAGAAAGCAGCAAAATTAAGATAAGATTTTTAGATTCATTTAGATTTATGCCTACATCACTTGAAAAATTAGCATCATATCTTCAAGACTATTCAATTGTTAATAAAGAATTTAGTGATCTGAGTACGACACAAATAAACTTGTTAACAAGAAAAGGTGTTTTACCCTATGAGTATATAAGCTCATGGGAAAAATTAGAAGAGTGTAAGTTGCCTGAAAAAGAGGATTTTTTTAGCATTCTCAATGACTCATCGATCTCTGATCAAGATTATGAGCATGCACAAAATGTATGGAGTACATTTAATATACAAACACTTGGCGAGTACTCAGATCTTTATATGAAGACTGATGTTTTGCTGTTAGCAGACATACAGGTGTACAATTAAAACTTCTAACAAACATTGACATGGTACTTTTTATAGAACTAGGAATTCGAGGTGGTTTGAGTCAGTGCTCTAATCGGTATGCAGCAGCTAATCATAAGTACATGCTTGAAAAGTATGATAAAGATAAAGCAAATGAATACTTGATTTATTTAGATGCAAATAATTTATGCGGATTTGGGCTTTCACAATGTCTTCCGTATGATGAATTTGAGTGGCTTGAAAATTTTGAAAATTTCGATTTATTTTCCATCACATCAGACGCTTCTCATGGTTATATTTTAGAAGTAGATTTAGATTATCCTAGTGAATTACATGATGGGCATAATGACTTACCGTTTTGTCCGGAACATGCAAAACCTCAGGGTTCTAAGCAAGAGAAACTTTTAGCTACACTTCATCCTAAAAGAAATTATGTTATTCACTATGTAGCTCTAAAACAGGCTCTCTCAAATGGTCTTCGACTCATTAAAATACATAAAATTCTGAGATTCAAGCAGTCTCCATGGCTCAAATCATACATTGATTTGCACACTAGTATGAGAGCAGTAGCAAAAAATGAATTTGAAAAGAATTTTTTCAAGTTGATGAATAATGCAGTATTTGGTAAGACTATGGAAAATGTAAGAAAAAGAGTTTCAGTTAAGCTTATGAGTAAATATGATGGAAGATATGGCGTAGAAGCTCAAATTTCAAAGCCAAACTTTCACAGTAGTTTAATATTTAATGAAAATTTAGTTGCCATATAGTTAAATCAGACTGACATACTTATAAATAAACCAATCTATGTTGGCCTCACAGTTCTAGATCTCTCCAAGACACTGATGTATGATTTTCATTATAATTATATGCGACAAGTGTATAAAGATGATTGTAAATTATTGTATACAGATACTGATAGCTTGATCTATGCTATTAAATGTGATGATTTTTATGAAGATATGAAAAGAAATATTCACATGTTCGATACTTCAGATTATTCTGCAGATAATATATTTAACATGCCACGTGTTAATAAGAAAATTGTTGGACTCATGAAAGATGAGTGTAATGGTCAGATTCTCACTGAATTTGTTGGATTGAGAAGCAAAATGTACAGTACACGTGTTAATAACCAGGATAGTATGAAAAAAATTAAGGGTATCAAAGCTTCAGTTGTAAAGAAAACCATTGAATTTAATGACTATTTGGACTGTCTACGAAATTCATGCATTCAGAGTCGAGAGCAATACGCTATAAGATCCAAACTTCACAAGGTGGAGACCATTAGACAGAGAAAGATTGCTCTCAGTCCTTACGATGATAAATGATTTCTTCAAGATAATACTACTGATACGCTTGCTTGGGGGCACTATAAAATATTACGAAATGGGTAAGTTCGAATTATACACATATGCACATATTTCATGTAAAATTCAATTTAGAAACGTCTGATTCCAGCAAAGAGAAGCGTGTACGATTCAAGGAAGAACCAACCATACACTTGATGTATAAATGGAAATTTGCGTATCATGAAGCTCGATGTAGCAAGTGGGATCAGGTTGCACGTGATCGAAAACGTTTTAGGAGAAGAATTTTACAAATAAATGAAATTATATTGCCAGTACTTGTAAAAAAATTGAAGGAAATGTAAATAAATGAACAATAAATTTTACATCAATTATAATTTATTAATGTTTTCTTTTTTTACATATCATTTTTATTAATCCAACTGTTGTGAGTATCGTCAAAACCTAACCATTTTACATAAACTCTATCACCACTTTTTCTTAAAACTTTCTCAATCAAATAGACATCTGGATATTTAGTCTTGAGAAGTTCTTCCTCGTAGAATCCTCCAGCTATTGGTTTGTCTTGATAATCTTTTAGATGATAAGTATAGGGCTTCGTAGGTGAATCCTGCGTTATTGTAAAGACTTCAGTTGACCAATTGGGTGTATAGCCCTTATCGAAAACCTCCTTGATTCGGCTTACACGTACTTTATCTCCAATTTTAAATTTAGCATGTTTAAACAAATTTAAGCTGTTTGACTTTTTCCTATTAATTCGATTAAGAATACGATTAACTTTGCTTTTGTCTACTTCTACAGGCTTCATTCCTATTGTCCGATGTCGACTATTATTATACTGCAATGTTAAATCTTGTAAGATATCCAACCATTTGTAGCTACCACGCAGACTAAATAACTTCCACATCATGCTTTTTAGAGTGCGATTAAAACGTTCACAAATTGATGCCTTTAGATTACTGTAGGTAGAGTATAGATGAATTTTATATCTTTTCATTAGTTTGTCAAAATCTTTATTGTAAAATTCTTTTCCACGATCTGTTTGCAAATTCTTGGGTACTCTTTTTTGCAATAGTATTGATTTCATAGCTTGAGTTACACATTTTCCAGTTTTTTGTTTCACTGGCACAGTCCAAGCATACTTTGAGAATACATCAATAACTGTGAGCAGGTACTTAAACCCTTTATTTTGCTTGGCATATGGAATCATTTCAACAAGATCTGCTTGCCAAGTTTCATCAAAATTTTTGCTGAGAAAAGAACGACGTGGATAATTACGTCGAGCAGGTTTATGAAGTTCCTCCACTAGTCCTGCTTTCATTATGATTTACAGGTTTATTTATTCCAGAATCCAAGAGTTGTAATTTCTCTTGCAAATCCCTAAGCGTTTTATTTATTCTAGAAAATTCTGTCTCAGTATTTATAATTTTATTATTTACTGAAGTCTCCACTCCTGTAAATCTTTTTCAAATTTATCAGCTCTTTGTTCAATCAACTTTTTTACAGACTTTAAATTTACAGCATCATCTTGATCCACAGCATCACCAACATAACACAGTTTTCGATTCTCTAAATCAAAATTTCCATTACTAGTCAGCTTGAATCCTAGTCCAGGCGGTCCTCGAGATGTGCCTGCAAGGATGAGTTGACGTCCAAACACATCAATACTCATTTCGATACTGAGTTGTTACGAAATAATTTCAGCTTCACGAAGCTCCTCAATGATTGATTATATTTCATTGATATGGTTATTATTGCCAGCAGATGTTTCAGCTATAAGCTATAAGCTATATAATAATAGATCTTAAACGATCTACAAGTTCATTTGGATCATCTCAATAACGGTATTCAGTATGGATATTTTTATGAGCGATCTTATATGACGTAAGCCCCTTACCACTTTTACCAACCTTGAGAATTTTACTCACAAAATCAGTATATTTCTTACTTGCATTTTCACGAATATCTTCCTTCAATTTTTTATGTGCATTTGTGTCTTTTGAAATCTTAGCATAATTTTTCTTATCATTGTCAGTGATTAAAGTGTCATCAGTATATTTCTTAAACAACAATTCCACAAGACCGAGATCTTTTTCATACACTTTATTGCCAACGATAATTTTATCTTTATCAAAACTTATAGGAGCATTTCCAATCATTAGTTTATTATCATGCATTTTTCGCACTCCATATACTGTATCTAAGGCTCGTGTTTGTCCCTTAAGCAACAATTGAATGTTTTCATCAACATTAGCGCTCATAACTGTTTTTTCATCATCCGAAACATCTGAAACACTTGCAGCGTTATTTTGAATAACAGTTTCTTCGTGATCTGAAATATCTGAAACGCCCACAGCTGACTCAAAAGCTGATTCTCCAGGATCATCATTATCATCATCAGCATCAGCATCATCATCAGCATCATCATCATAGTCTTTTTTATTATTATTTTCAATACGCTCTAATTTTATTTTTCTCTTCTTTCGTTTTTCTTTTTAACTACCACTGACGATAAATTTTTTTCTTGTTTAATATGCTCACTTACATCGATTAGCGTTTCCAGTGGCTTCGCAAGCGGTTTGAACGATTCCTCCAAATTTTTTTCCACCTCCAATTTATGTGACTTTACCAAATCGTACTTTCTTTTCAAAGCTCTACGAGCTTTCTCAACTTCACGTAGAACTACAGTTTGTTGATCAAAATCAGACATCTTGATAGTTTAGAGTCTCACAATCAAATGCTAAAGGCTATAGCCGGGTTACTATGGTGAAATGGCCCCCTTGGAAAATGTATATATGTTATATACCATTCGATGGGGGATAAAAAAAAAACTCCCATAGCCAAATTTTTAGCTCTCTGCCTAGTGCGCATGCGCAGTAACGTCGATAAACGTGTTTTTTTGATTTTATTTTTTTCTGAAGTCCCTATAGGATAAAAATTTTTTTAAAAATTCACATTGGTGTATTTTTACGTCATGAATAACTGCAATTTTTTTGGGATTACATAACCTCAAATATCGGATCTAAAAAAATTATTAAAGTTTTCAATCGATATTTTGACCCCCTTGTTTTTGAGGTGCAACTTTTTAAGTAGACTTTTTTGTGTACTTTTTCCCGTTCTTTACGATGGCACTAACGTTTTTTCCTTAAAAATGGTGGCACAACTCGATTTGAGCCAAAAACTGATTTTTTTGCCATTTTTTCACGTTTTTAGCTGGTTATGTTACAATTTAGTTACTAAAGTGACTCCTTTTGAGTAGTTTTGCATATCTTCCCATGAAAACATAATCAAATGAAATATTTTGTTCGCTCCAAGCCGTATTTTTTATATTATCTTACGTTTTCAATGATGGTCTTATCAGAATTGTGATATCACCTTATTATAAAACTGATGGCTAATGTTATGTTCTTTTTAAACGTTCTGTGATTGGTCGAAAGTATTGTCTCTGTCGCACTTTTTTGTTTATTGTTTATTTTTATTTATAATAAAAGGTTATGCTTGGCCGCGCGGTTGACGCGGCGGCTGCAATGCAGACGATCTGCGTAGTGAATGGTCAATCATAAAATTAAGAATTATCAGGAGCATAAACAAATAAAGGATTTTGATTTCTTAATTAATTAAACGATGCGCAAACCAATGGCCAACATTGTTTTTTTCAAAACTAATTTTTTTTTTCTTACAATTGTCTATATAAGGGAGAAAGTACAATACGTCCCGTCCCGTCCCGTACCGACCCCGGGACATACCGTCTGAAATAAGTCACTTTTATATTATTGGCTAATTCTGTTCGATAACCCAATCGACGGTACAGAATTAGCCAATCCCGTAAAAACAGCTTATTTCAGACGGTATGTCCCGAGGTCGGTACGGGACGACGGACTCAATTGTACTTTCTCCATAATATACTAATACAAGTGAATGGTGAAAACGCTGTTAGTATAAGTTTATAACTTTTAAAGTAAATTAAAATCTAGCAAATAAAAATTGTTTCGATTTTTCTTTTTACTATTTCGGCTTTTGACTGATAATTGATAGCAATACTAGAAAAAATAATAAAGTAGTTAAGTATTTATTTTCAAATACATTGGAGTTAGTTGGAACCGAAGGCTGACGCGGCTACTTTAAATCTTTCTGCTGTTTACTTCAAAACTAACAATCTTGTATATTTAAAGTGAGTACTATATATTTTACATATCTTTTAAAAAAAATGAAGATTTAACAAAGTTTTTCAAAAGTTTTGACATCACAGATTATATGCTTTGATATTAGGGTTATATGTATTTCTAATACATATTACACAATAAATTAATATTTTGTTAAATAACTTCTTTAAAATCAAAACCTATTATTAATATCTAAAATGTTATTTTTATGCCGACACTTTGAGTTTTGAAAAAAATACTGTAACCAACCTACTGATAAATAAAAAATCTCCCATGTATTTATAATAAATACACTTGTATTTTACCGGTATATGCAGAGTAAGACTTATTAATGGGTAGAAAAATAAAATTTTTATTATAAATTCTGTAGTATTAAGAGTAATTGTATCAAAAATAATGACAGATAATATAGTAATATAATAATATGATATAATAATATAATAATATGATATAATAATATAATAATATAATATAATAATGTAATAATAATAACAGATAATTATTAGACCTTTTTATACGCTAAATAAGAAAAACATGTTGTGTACGTTATTAAATTCTTGCATAAAATCAAAAGTTTAAACCAACATTAAATTATAAACTGTTTTAGTACTCGCATAAAGATCCGATCTTATCCTAAAACAAAAATAGCAATCAGATTTTAAATCAATAAGCTAACAAAAAAGTAATTAATAAAAATGAATTTTCAATCCTATAGATATAGATATACGTACAATGCATGTAAGGGGAACGAGTCTTTATCTATTTAACTTAACCAATTTAGGCTAATCACATAAAGTAAAATGAGAAATTAGTTAAACATAAAGTTGTTGAAACTATTAACTAAATAAAATTAAGAAGGAAAAACATTTGAATAAAATATGACAATAAACTTTTGCTAAAAACGGATTTGACGATTGATGAGTTGCATGTTTTGATGTAATGCGGTATATTAATTATACAAGTATGATTAAATTGATAAAATATAGAAAGTCTTGAACAATAATTAATTTGTTTATGTATAAAATACTGTCAAATTAATAAAAAATGCACATAAATATCTGCATATGACTATATATGATGTGATTTTTACTATAGTTAATTATTATGAGATGAGAAAAAATATTTGGTTTTACATAAAAACAATACATGAGAAATAATAAAAATGAAAAATAGAACTAATAGGATGCGAACTTATTAATTGTCAATTAACTTTTAAGTTAAAAAAATGTAAAATGAATAAAGTAAACACAAGCTAACCTATGCTTTAAACACATACGTATATGAAACATCATTAAAAACAACATTATTTATTTATTTTAAAATACACTATTATTCATGTCTAGATACAAGAACATATTTTTACAAAAAAACAAATTGAATATAATAATTTCATAGGTTTGTTGATTTTATAAAATCACTAGGTGCAAGCACTTCAATACAGTTTTTATGACAAAAAAAAATTATTTGCTTAAAAAACTTATAAATGAAATACAACTTATTTCACTTTTACTAGGCAATATTATTTTTTTACTTTTCATGTAAAGCTACTGAGAAAACTGGATTATACAAGAACTTAGATTATAATATTTTTGTAATATTTATTATTCATTCTAGTTTTTAATTTAAAAAAAGGCAAACAATTTTTTTAGATTTTTAAAAACTAACTAACAGCATTTTTAAATGTATTGTAAAATATTTATATTTTATTATTTCAGAAGTGATCTTCTTGTCTAATGGTTAAATAAATATGGCATCTAATAGTAATGAAGAGTCAGATAACATCAGGAAACGCGATGATCGAAGATGTGCCATGTGTAATATTTATATTAGAAAATCAATTGGTCGAGAAAAGGAAATCGAATCTGAAGTTGAAATCGAATATGCTAAACAATTATCAAATAAAGATATTTACATCCATGATGTAATTTGTGATTCATGTAGAAAGCGATTAGCCAAATACATATCAAGCTCTAAACCTAAAAAGGTTAATGTTCCAGCAACTGCTTCGTCTCAAGATTCAAATGTTTCTGAATCATTTTCTCAGCTAACTGTCACTTCATCATCTCAGGAAAGTACACAATCATCTGTATACACAATAAAGGAACAAAAAGTACGAGCAACCACGGAATTACTTATTCAAAGGACGATTGCGACACATAAATATTGCTTTGTTTGTGGGTACCAAAAACAGACTAATAATATATTAGTTCCTTTAGAGGCCCGAATTCAAGTTTATAGTAAAATGAATGTTTTTATTCCACATGGCAATAGATGCTGTTGCACACATTTAATTAAAAAAAGATTTTATGAAGATGAACTAAATAAAATTAATATTTTTTCCACTACAAGTACGGTATATATTGATGAATTACTACAATTTTTGAGTCAATTATCAATGAAAGCAGACGAAACTTTATTAGATACAGTAGCTGAATTTTCCATGCCTGAAAAAAAATTGAAAGTTTTTACGGGATTAACGTGGGAAAATATTAATTATCTTAAAGATCAACTCACTTCTCTGAAGAATTCCTGTGTAAGGACAGCGACACAAGCCATTGTCGTATTTTTATTCAAAATGCGCTCTGGGAATTCTAACTCGCTCATCTCTACAATATTTGACATTGAAAGCGAACAACAAGTATCTCGTTTTTGTCAATCAGTATTATTATCTTTCGAAAAAGATTTACTACCAAAACACTTTGGATTAGAAAATGTAGACAGAAATGAATTGATTGAAAATCAAACTTCTAATATGGCAAAGAAATTACATCCTGGTAAACAACTTATTTTGATTGCTGATGGTACTTATATAAGGCATGAAAAAAGCTCTAATAACGAGTACCAAAGAAAATCTTATTCAGGCCAAAAAAAAGTTCCTCTGACTAAACCATTTACTATATGTACTACTAATGGTTATGTTGTTGACCAGTTAGGTCCATATCTTGCAAATAAAAATGATGCTACAATACTGATTGAAATATTGGAAGAGAAGCAGAATATTTTACAGAAACTTCTTCGCCAAGGGGACATTTTTATACTGGATAGAGGTTTCAGGGACATTAAACAAAAATTAGAAAATATGGGTTATATTGTTTTGATGCCTGCACTCAAAGGTTCAAAATCTCAACTTTCTACGCAAGAATCAAATGAAACAAGATTCACGACAAAACTGCGATGGGTTGTTGAAGCAGTGCACGGAGTTCAAAAGAAAAAATATAGGTTATTAGATCACAAACTTGATAATAAAATGGTGAAAAATACTGGATCTTATTGTAAAATTTCTTGCTACTTAAATAACTTGTTTGGCAAACGCCTAGATTCTGATGAAGACATGCAAGATGAAATATTTAGTGCTATGCAATCTAGAAAAAATGTTGAAAATACATTAGCAGTTTTAGTAGCAGACAAAAGATGGAGTCGTCGGAAACTACCATTTAAAATAATAACTTCGGATGATTTACCAGACTTTCCTGAATTAACAATAAAAGATTTGAAAATTCTGTTTACAGGAACATATCAGCTTAAACAGACAATATCTTACTTAGCGGAAATGCTTGACGCAGATAATAATTTGAAGATTGGATATTCAAAAGAGACTAACAATATTCTCAAACTTGAAGTTCAATCCAGGCATATTAACAGAAAACAATACAAATGTTTCGTTGAGTATAAACCAAATGGTATTGGTTATTCTAGCATCTTAAGACACTGTTGTGATTGTGCTAACGGTAACCGTACTATAGGATGTTGTGCGCATATTGCTGCCATAATCTATTATCTTTCACATGGAAGATATTTATCAAAAATCATACGACCAGCTGAAATTCTGTCTAAAATGTTTCTTAATGATCAAATTGAAGTGTGTATTGATGAAGATAGTGACAATGATGAGTGAATCATTTTTTCTATTGTGAACATTCGTTATTTTTAAAAAGCTACTTGTATACGTTCCATAATTTATTTTAAATAGCCTATGAAGATAATAAATTATACTTTGTACGAATTGAACATACTTAACTTCAATTCCTTTTTACCTGATAATTATTACTGTCAATAGATTTTGAATAATCAATTAAGTAGAGGCAGATAAGCCAAATATGGCCTTTTTAAGACCACAAGACGCCAAAAGTACCCTCAAACGATCGATTTCAAGGCTATGTTTAGCTAAAAACAGGCTTTTTTGCGTGAAAACCCTTGCATTATGACATTTTTAGGTTAGTTTTGGGTTACATGGTACCAAAAATGGCCTTTTTCGGCGTTAAATCACTCAAATGAGGGCATTTTTAGGTTAAAGAGAAAAGCAGACACTGACAGCGGCGATATTCTTTTTATATATAGAGAGAAACCCTTTATTACCTCAAATTCTGATAAGACCATCATTGAAAACGTAAGATAATATAAAAAATA
>QLSS01000431.1:72869-86864 GCA_024372645.1 Trichomalopsis sarcophagae
CCATAGTAACCCGGCTATAGCCTTTATTCAATATTCTGTATATTTATTACAAACTGATCAAAGCCTTTTCTGTAGCGACCATCATTGATATCACGGTCTTTGTCTATAACGAGAAAACTATGATTGCTATTATTCCAACACATTGAACAAATATCTTTGAAGCGTTGATATGTCATATCTGTATTAACATGATCGTTATAAACATGTTTTAAGTTCATATCATCTTGCCGAAAAATTACCAACAAGTTGACGTTGTCACGCACTAAATGTTTCGGTACTTGCGCATACGACTGACACAAGTAAAAGCAATCCACGCTTTTATGCCTGCCCATGCAGTAAAAAGCTTTGACATTATCCTGCTTCTCACAGGCAATATCATCAAAGATAGAAATTGAGTTGGGTTGAGCTTCATCAGGTGATACGACGAGATCATGTTCACCGAACGATAAGTATTTAATACCTTCTAGAGGCTCAACAAGTTGTTCCAAAAATTTATATTTAGGTTGATTCAAAGATTTCGAGTATACGTAAATATTTTCAAATCTCAAACCATTAGGATGAATGATTAGAGATAAGAGTGCGTCCGTTTTACCACAATTAGATGGACCACAAAATACTGCTCTTATACTGTTAGGTAGCAATTTTCCATGACGATTGTGTTGTTTTTTTTTTTTTTTTTTTGCTGCTGCTGGGTCAAAAGATCGAAATTAACCACTGGCAACTTTGCTGCCTGCTTCTTAAAATTTCATATCACGACTGACTCGATATATTATAAATATAAGCATTTATAGTAACCTTAGTCAGTCTCGCATGAGCTTGTTAAGAGCTAGCATCATGCATCAGAAAAAAGGTACAGGTTTAGTGAATACATTTATTAACAAATTACCCATTGAACTTCATGTGCCTGGTTATCAATACTGTGGTCCAGGTACTAAACTTGCTAAACGTTTAGCTCATGGTGATTCAGGAATAAATCCTCTAGATGCTGCTTGTAAGGAACACGATATTGCTTACTCAAAAAATCCTGATAACATTCAAGAGAGAAACGTAGCTGATCAGATTTTAGCAGAGAAGGCGTGGCAGAGAGTGAAATCTAGAGACGCTGGTTTGAAAGAAAAAGCGACAGCTTTCGCTGTAGCAAATACCATGAAGTTAAAATCAAAGCTTGGTTTGGGTGTTGGAAGAGGAGGAGTAAGAGGAGGTGGCAGGCGTAGATCTAATAAACTTAAGAAAACGATTTCAAAGAAAAAGATTACACTGAAAAAATTGATCAAGTCTATGGGAAAACCTATCATTCCTGGCAACGATTCTCGCTCTATGATAAAGTCAGCACTAAAGATGGCTCAAGAGCATGTGAAAAATGTTGGTGGAAAAAGTAAAGTTAATATTTCACGCATATTGCCTGTTCCCAACAAAGTAGGTGGCTTTCTTCCAGCACTTATCCCACTTTTTGCTGGTCTCAGTGCAGTAGGCTCACTTGCAGGAGGAGCTGCAGGAATCGCTAAAGCAATAAATAAAGCAAGTGCTGCTAAGAAACAAATGGAAGAGCAAAAAAGACATAATGAAAAAATTGAAATGTTGGCACTCGGTAAAGGACTGTTTTCTAAAGAAGAAGAAGAAGAACAAAAAGTGTAAAGGAAGAAAAAAAAAACTTCGATGAAATAAGATTGCCTAAACGTGCACTTACCGACTACAATCTGCTCAAATATGTAAACCTAATGAATATACCAAATTTTCGAGGAGTTTTTATGATGCTCTGCCTTTAAACGGTTGTCGAGCCAGAGTATCGGCAGTCATTAATCTGGATGATGCAAGTGGACCTGGCACGCATTGGGTAGCTGATCGAAAAATTGGTAATGAGGTAACATACTTTGATAGTTTCAGTGATTTACAACCACCACGGGATCTTATGAATCACTGGAAAGTATCTCAAGTTAAGTACAATTATCAGAGGTATCAGGAATTTTCAACTTTCATCTGTGATCATCTCTGTCTGAAATTTCTCTGCAATCAGCTCAATCGTAAAGATAATTTTTGTCTATATAAAAAGAAATCTACATGAATGATTTGAATTAGTCTACTCAAGATGGTTGTTGAATCAATAACTCTCAGCCTTTCCGGCACCTCCTCAATCCTTGAGACGCACTATTTTCCTCCAATAGAACTGGATTTGGATAAGCAATACAGTCTTGGACTTGTTGAGCTGCTAACATTTAATTCTATACCGAACGTCGATGAAAACTGTAATAAATTTTATGTTGGTCAAGAAATAATTGAACTACCTACTGGCAGTTATGAGATTGAGTATATTGATCGAACTCTACAAGGTATCCTCGATACTCGAGGTATAAAAGTTAGTATCAAACCAAATTATAATACGTTACGAAGTGTTATTATGTGTAGTCATGAAATAGATTTCCGACCAACTGACTCGATTGGTCGTCTACTAGGATTCACTCCAAGACTTTTGAAGCCCTATATAAGTCACAACTCTGATTTACCAGTAGCTATTCTCAAAGTGAACGCTTTACGAGTTGAATGTAACATTACGACAGGAGCATACATAAATCAGCAGAAAGTTCATACAATACATGAATTTTTCCCAGCAGTTCATGTCATCTCTTTGAAGAAATTCGATATGAGATGAATGCCATAGAGATTAATCGATGTAAGAACGTTGCTGCTACAACCCTGATGAAAGGTTACACATCGTTCTGACCTAGTCAATTAAAGTATCTTGAAAATTCTGGCTGGACACCTATTACTGACGTGGGAAATATAGCTGATAATAATGGAAACTTTGATGTGACAGTTCCTATATCAATGATTTTTGGTTTCGCTGAAGATTATCGCAAAATCGTTCTAAACGTTAAGCATGAACTTATTCTCACAAGATCGAGAAATGATTTGAATGCTGTTTTGCAAGAGACTTTAATGGTGGACGGGAGACCGACATATGAAGAATTCAAAATCGAGATTAATCGTATAGAGTGGCTTATGCTGTCAGACCGACGAAAAACACAACTATTTAACTATATTCAAAAAGATATACCGATTTCGATGAGTTTTCGTTCATGGGAGTTGTATGAGTATCCAGTACTTCCAACACGCAACATGTATGGACTGTAAAAACATCGAATCAGCTGGAAAAACCACGTTTTATCATTCTCGGTTTTCAAACAGGGAGGAAAGGTGTACGAAGACAAAATGCTAGTCATTTTGATCATTGTAATATTAGTAATGTCAAACTTTTCCTCAACTCTCAGAGCTATCCATATGGAAATCTGAATCTTGATATTTTAAACAATCAGTTTGCTATGCTTTACGATATGTATGCTAATTTTCAGAATGCGTATTATTGTATTATTCTGATAGAATTGTAATAGATCCCCTTTTAAGCAAAGAAGAATTCATTACAAATGCTCCACTCATAGTTATCGACTGCTCAAAACAAAATGAGTCACTCAAACAGGCAGCTGTAGACGTACGTCTTGAATTTGAATGTAAGCGTAATATACCCATGGACACTACAGCGTATTGTCTAATTCTACATGATCGCATTATCAAATATAATCCTATAAGTGGTGATATTAAGAAACTGGTTTGAAACTATATAAAGCTTGCAGGAACAAACATTCGAATCAGTATTATCTTAAACAATCAGTCAGGATAGATGTAAAAAATGAAACGAAATAGCACTCCGTACACACCTTTCAAGGAAGATAAAAGCGCTAGAAGAGTGCAAGATGATAAACAATGTAATACGTATCGTGGAGAACCTTGTTCTACTCCTGTTAATAAATTTGAACGGTTAAAAAATACTTTTGAGAAATATTCCACTAATACGAAGTCCATGCCAGAAAATCAAGGTTATAAGAAGTTCTGAAAGATTTTATAATATACATGTCTTCACAAATAATGTTTTATGTACCTATCATTTTGAATAAAGTAAAATAAAAATGAATATTTAGATGTATTTATTAATCTTAACCTTTAATCCTACAAATCCTATTCCAAATTATGCATCGCATCCCATAGAGTCGATAAAGTAAATTACTGATGCTCACTCTGAGCTATGGAGGGGGTCGGTAACGGGGGCGCCACCGTTGACAACACTGGTTTGTGGCGCCGCCGTCGAAAACACTGGTTTGAGGCGCCACCGTCGACAGCACTGGTTTATGATATGCAATGCTCTGTCGGTAAAACAGGTATCTACTAAGGTGAGTTACCATGTGTCGGTATTTGGTGGCCCAGAAGCCGCTTGGCCCAGTAGCCGCGCAGCCCCTACTACTCTAGTCGTATTTTACGGGAGATATCCGGATTCTCTACACCGTTTTATTCTTTATAAACTTTTGGCTTGATCAATTTTTGACTAAGATAAGGGGTTTAACGCTGAGCATTTTAAGAAGTCGCTCTGCAGTCATCGATACGGCCAAACTTTTATTGGAATCAATTACGCATCTTGGCTTGTGCAACTTATTGACTAAAAAGGGGTTTGTCCCTGAGCGTTAAAAAAGTTGCTCTGCAGACGTCGATACCACCTAGATTATGCTGAAATAATGTCGTTGATTTGATTACGACTACCGATTTTTCATTGAGTTTACTGATATTTTTTTATATTGAATTCAATTGCTTCTTTTACTTACTGTATTGCTTTTTTTTGTAAAAAATTATTTAATCGTATTTTTCATTGCTTTGCAATTTGTCAATAACTTTTGTTAAAAGGGATTAATCTCTGAGCTATTCTTAAGCTCTACAAAGTTCTGATGAATTTCGAGTGACTACTTGTCTATTATTGCACTAATTTGCTATCTGCATAACTGCATTAAAATTTTCGTTCAAATTATTAATCTGATTGGTTACTTGTATACATTCTAATGTCGGTTTTAAGATTTTATTTTATTTTTGTTTGATTCCTCGGATTAATACTATATTTATTCTGCTTGCGTTATTTATGAGTTTTTGCATTCTTGTTTATTAGTCTCGCGATTTCTTATGTTTAATTTCGCGATTGTACACTCGCGGATTTTAGGTTGCGTCGTGTCTTTGCCTCCTATTTATTTTTCATTCTCGGGTATCGGTAGTTTAAAATTCGCGGTTTGACTAGCTAAGTATTGGGAATTTCGTCTTCAACTATTGCCGTCTGCAAATGTGCTTTGTGCTCGTTGTCCGTGCAGTGCGTCGCGATTTTATCTTTAATTCTGTATCGATAAGAGAAAAAGAATTTTGTTCAATTATGGGTATACCGGTCACGCATGAGATTTCTCGTTGCTAAGAATTTCCGCTTGCTTCTCCTATATTGTGATATATCCTCCACGTCCATCAGCTATTTGTCCGTGAAAGAAAGATTTGAAAAATTAAACGGATATACTCGACGTCTAACTTTTCTTATCTCGGTTCGTCTACCTTCACTTAGTTTTTAAGCTATTTTGAACTGTACTATATATGTAATTTACTAGAATCCGAATGTGATTCAATAAGTCTGAGATATGACTTCATAAGCAATAATAAAATAAATAAAAAATAAAAAATAAAAAAAAAATAAAAAAAAAAAAATTAAGCTAGAACCGTCGCTTAAGGAAAATTCCCGTTAACCATCCTAGAACACCGTTGTGTGTCTGCCATAGACGTAGTGCATTTTCGAACTTCAATTATAACAACTGACCCGTCGATCGTTGTACGTTTTTTTATTTTCGCACTTGTACTGATCCCTTAAACTTACGCATTGTTTTTACGCGTCACGGCTATTTGTTTCCGCTTATCATATTTTCGTCTCATTTATTTAAAGTTGATTTTTACTTTTGGATTTTTAATTACTTTAAATTAATCTCTAATTTTGTTAGAGTTTCGTGTTTTTAATAAACATACAAGTAAAGGTTTACGTAGAAAAACTACATTTGCTTTCTGGCTTATTCTGACTAAGCTTTTACATTTTCTCGACTCCTTCTCTTTGACCACTTTGGATTTATAACTAAAGTATTTTGTAATTTTTCGCGTAATATCGGCGTTGATTGTTGTGACTATTTAATTATCTCCGTTAGTTGATTTTACAAATTTTCTAGTGTTGACTCTGAATTTTAAAAGATTGATTTTGTTTGTTTACTTATTACTGTGTAAATGCCATTGTAACGTCGTTAAAATCGTTACTATTTAGTTAGCGACTTTACTGCCATGACACGGAGTGACTTCCTATGAAGTTTGAGTTTTTATTTAATTTAATTGAAGAATTTCCTCACTTGTATTTTCGGATAGCTATATTCTTGTTAACTAACTTTACGCGTTGCAAAAAAAAAAAAAATGTTCGGATTTATTTCCGTAAAATATTGTCTATGAATAAATTTTTCTAAGATTACTTTAGATAAGAGAATAGTCTTGCTGACATGATTTTGTAAAAATAAATAGATATAACCAACAGAAATTTGTACATTGAGATGTTGCAAAGTCGAAAAATCATTGTTAAAATGTTCATGCTTTAGCATAACTAGTCTTCTTCCAATTGGACTAAAAGTATTTTATATACTAGAGGTTAGCTTATTTGCTGCCTGAATGCAAATATCGATGACGACTATTAACATGAATTAACATGTGTAAAAAAATAATGTCCTTTATACAGATTAAAAGAATCTATTTAACCTATCCGCTATATAAAAAAATATGTTACAGTCGCATACATACCTAACGAGCTATTATGTAATATTCTTAATTGAATTTTCGAAATAATATTTGGTCGGAAATCTTTAGCGTACATGTTGCTCGCTTGCGTTTGTGTTTATTCTTACAAGACTCGTGTGCGTAACTAGGAATCCATCGGATTCAATATCGTGGTTTTTTCGCGTTAAAATTATCTACGTTGAACTATGATTTAAATTGTCTGAATATTTTCCATTGTTATGCTCACGCGATTGTTTCGGTTTACCTAATAATAAATTGTTAAATTTTGTAAGAAATCGCAATAAAGACATTTTATTTTTAATCGTAATTGCCTTAATTCTGACGATATTTTGTGGCATTTCTATTCCGTGTAATGCATCTTATTCGATTCAATCGAGTTCACTAACAACATTACGCATGTGTGCGGAATTTTTAAATACTTTTGGATTTTTCCTTTCATTCAATCATACATGCTTTTCTTGGTCATGCATCATCGTGAGAAGAAAAAAAAAAAAAATATATATATATATATATATATATATATATATATATATATATAAGCGCAAATGGGACTGTATAATATCTCAGTCTTTTGAATCGGTAAATATGCGACGCTGTGCCTCCCAACACAGGTGTCCAAGACCTAGAGCCTCGAATGCGCTAGGATTTTTCTTATTTCGTGGAATTTGGCGCGATTGTCACGTTTGGGAGAACGCTAGGGAGAAGGGAAAATAATTACACATTGGTTAACATTTTATTGCACCTGTATTTCGCCCAGCCCTTCCCTACAACGCGGTGGCAATGATGCCTCCCGCGCACAATGTAACCACGCAGGGCTTATGTTGGCCCGGCCTCAGGCCCAGGTCCAGTCTGTTGACGGTTGGCTCTCTCTGTCTCTCTTTCTCTCTCTTGCGTCACACGTACGCGCTCGACTCGGTTCCGTCGGTCGCCGCGCGACCAGTGTGATCTCTCTCTCTCTCTCTCTCTCTCTCTCTCTCTCTCTCTCTCTCTCTCTCTCTCTCTCTCTCTCTCTCTCTGTCTCTCTCTCCCTCTCTCTCTCTCTCTCTCTCTCTCTCTCTGGTGAGTATAGTTGACAGCTCTGCTGATCTGCCATTCTTTTGAACTATTATTCTGCTGCTTCTCGCCTTCGGGCCCTCTTCTGTTGTGGATAGTTGCACGCTTCTTTTTGCAACCTTCTCGCTGATATATAAATTACCGAAGGCTGCAATTCTTTTAACTCAACTTTCTACACTGCTCCTAACCTACAAATCTGCTCCGCTTGGCTTGGCTTGTTTTCGCACCTGCACGGCGTCTCCTTCTCTCCGAAATCTACATCGTGGCGACACCTGCTACATCGCGGGAGAATCTTCAAGACGTCTTCACACTTTTTCGAGGTCGGTACTTTCACTTTCACGTTCTCTCCACTAACACGCCATCTAGCCGTAAGAGTCACACCTTCTACTCTTTCACTCCGTCGATAATCTATCACTCTTAACGAATATCTGCCTCGCCGACTGCCAATAAATTATCGACGAGAAATGAGTGCAAACGGCGAGAAGAACGTGGAAGTGACATTTCAACAATGCAGCAGCTGCAAACAACCGATTCAGCATAAAGACCCGAAAAGATGTGAACACTATGGTTTATACTTCCACGTAAAGTGTCAGAACACTGTCAACGTCAAGGCTATGGTGATGAGCGACAGGCAAACAATAGCCTGTCTCACCTGTGCGGAGAGCAACGGCAGGGGAGGCAAAGCGAGGACAAAATCATCCTCTGCTGCAACAACTGTGTTGGGAGTAACTGCAACAGCAGCAGGCAAGGGTACTCCCAAACAGCAGCAACCAGCGGGCAAGAAGACGCGGACGGCAGCACCATCAGCCAACGCTTCGCGGAATCCGTCACCAACCCGCCTGGCCGGCGCAACGACACCTACGCCGTCCATTGAGGCGGCTTTGATGGATATTCGCGGAGCTCTAGACAACATCCGCAACGCTCAAACGGAATCCCTCAAGACGCAGAACATCGTGTCAGAGAGGATCTCCAAGATTGAGCAGCGACTTGGCCCGCTGGAGAAGCGTCTCAAGGCCCTCGATGAGCTGCCTACACTCAAGACTCGCATTCAAAATGCTGAGTCCACCATCACCGAGTTGCAGGCACAAATAGAAGACCTCTCGTCGAGGAGCCTGACAACGCAGCAGGACAGCAGCAGTACTATGCCGGGCGCTGCGGAGATCTGTAGTCTACGCAGCGAATTGGCTGAGGTCAGGAGGCGACAAGAGCAGTCATCCAACAGCGTGATCGTCGTCACTGGCCTGCACTACACCTGCGAAACCTAGCTGCACCTCCTCGCCTACTCAGTCGTGAGCGCGCTTGACCCCACGGTCCTCAGAAGGGATATAGCATCAGTCAGGACCATGGGGAGACTTGATGCATCCAACAACTCCGCCAGGGGTGACGGCAGACTTCCACCACTAGCCGTTACCCTGTCCTCAAGCGCGCTTGCACGCTCCATAGTAATCGCTAAGGCCCGGAAACGTAAGCTGCACACCAGCGAATTGGACGCCACCTTGCTGGAGGAAGCTAAAGCTCTGAGCCCTGACCATCAAGGGCTCATAAACATCAACGAGCTGCTTCCCTCTGACGTC
This sequence comes from Trichomalopsis sarcophagae, assembly GCA_024372645.1. Taxonomy (NCBI): domain Eukaryota; kingdom Metazoa; phylum Arthropoda; class Insecta; order Hymenoptera; family Pteromalidae; genus Trichomalopsis; species Trichomalopsis sarcophagae. Next base: position 82,169 of record QLSS01000431.1, read on the forward strand.
CATAAGCTGCGTTCGAGGGCCAGGCTGGAGGCCAAGAGGAGGCAGTGCTGCCGCACGTTCACCCGAGAAGGAAAGCTTTACATGCGCTGCAACGACGACAGGGAGCGGGCCACCGTCATCAACACCGAAGCTGAACTGGATGCTTTTTTAGTCCGGCTCCCTCTCACTGCCGACATCGCTCTACACTGAGGCTCAAACACAATCATATCATCTCACCACACCCACCATCAAGCTCATCTGCCACGTTTTCACCCGGCTTTGAGGCGTCTCTGTCCGAGGGTCTACGAGTCTGTCATTTCAATGCGAACTCGCTTACGGGTCACATTGAGATGATCAGGCTCTTTTTATCCACTCGCTCTCCATTCCACGTAATAGCTGTTACTGAGACCTGGTTGAGCGAAAAGGTAACGTCCATCCCTTCACTGGACGACTACGTATTTTACAGACGGGACAGAAACAGAAACGGAGGAGGTGTGGCCCTCTACATACATATATCACTGACGGCTAGCGTTATCCCATCATCTGACGGTGAATGGTTTGGCAGGCCGGGTAAGCCTGAATACCTTTTCTGTGAGGTATCGGCAAAGGGAATCTCTCCGATCTTCATAGGAGTTGTGTATCGTCCTCCTCACGCTCCATTCTTTCAAGGCTCTAACTTTATAGATCAGCTAACTACCCACATGCACAATTACTCAACGAAGGTCATAATGGGAGATTTCAACTCTGATCAGCTTTCATCATCTGAAGATACCAGTTTCATCAGGGCCTTCATTGATGAAAACTCCCTTTCTTCTATCCCATATGGTGCCACGCACCATAAATAGGGCTCTGATACATGCATCTCTACACTTAACGCTAACCTTACTAACGCCATTAATCAACTCGCCCCATCACGGACTGTAACACCTAAAAAGCAGCGTCACCCGGGGTTCTCCACGGCTCTTCGTGACCTTGTATCCGAGAGGGATAGACTATACAGGCGTTTCAGGAACTCCAGGCTTGATTCAGATCTCCGCTTATACAGACAAGCTAGGGACTATACTCATAAACAGGTCGAGGAAGCCAGGCTGGATTATTACTATTCACGCCTGTCAACCTTGACTGATATCGCCGAGATCTGGAGAGAGCTGGAGAAACTTGGAATTTCCGCCACTAAGGCCCCATTACCACCTCGCTTTAGCACAGATGAGCTATCTTCTAACCCTGGAAAGTCTTGACCTCCCGGAACATTTCGAGTTCATCCCTATAACGGAATCGGACGTGTTGAACGCAGTGTCGCACTTCAACACCCAGGCGAGGGGAAGCGACGGCATCCCCCAGGTTGTTATATTAAAAGCACTGCCAGTTCTCGCTCCTGTATTATGTCACATCTTCAACCTGTCTCTGAGCGAGGCCCGTTTCCCATCTGCCTGGAAATTGTCACTGGTGCGTGCACTCAACAAAGTCAGTTCACCAACAACCCTGACTGACTACCGCCCGATTTCACTTCTTTGCTTTCTCTCCAAAGCCCTGGAGTGGCTGGTGCACAAGCAGGTCTCGCAATACCTAGAATCAAGGCTCTTACTAGACAATTATCAGACAGGCTTCCGCACCGGCCACAGCACTCAGTCTGGCCTAATTAAGCTAACTGACGATGTCAGGGTCGGGATAAACAAAAAGAAAGTGACACTCCTTCTGCTCTTTGATTTTAGCAAGGCGTTTGACACTGTGTGCCACGTCCGGCTCCTGAGGAAGCTAACAACTTTTGGCTTCTCTAAGCAGGTTATCCGCTGGTTTGCCTCCTATCTCACTGGAAAAGAGCAGGCTGTCGTTGGTGACAGTAGTGAGCGTTCTTCCTTGCAGCGTCTTAACATCGGCGTCCCGCAGGGCTCCGTCTTAGGTCCCCTGCTGTTCGCTCTGTACATCAATGACATCGGTTTCTGCCTAGACTCCGATGTTTCCCATCTCATCTACGCGGATGACCTGCAGATCTACAGCCATTGCCACCTCGAGGAGCTCGATTCTTTATCAGACAAGATGAGTGCTAATGCCGAGAGGATAACGGGCTGGGCTGCGCAAAACAAACTTAAACTTAATGTTACTAAAACCAAGGCAATCGTCCTGGGCTCCCGCTACTACATAAATCTACTTCCCTCTACAGCCAACACTTTCATTAATATCGGGGGTGCCCAGGTCAGCTTTGAGTCTTCCGTGCGCAATCTGGGATTGGTGCTTGACTCTAAACTCTCATGGAAGGAGCATGTCACACAAGTGTGTAAGCGTGCTCACTCGCTAATGTACAGGCTTTACTTTTTTAGAAAGAGTACCAACCTCAGATTGCGAAAACATCTCGTGCAGGCACTGCTGTTTCCGCTAATCGACTACTGTTCTCTTGCATCCTGTGACTTGACGCAGGAACTCGACTTAAAACTACAGAGACTCGTGAATACAGGAATCCCGTACATCTATGGTGTAAGGAGGGATGAGCGCATCTCCCCGTACAGGCGGGAGCTGCAGTGGCTAACCACTGCTGGACGCAGGAAGTATTTCACAGTCTGCTTCCTTCGTAAAATGTTTAACACGGTCGTACCATCATACGTACTGGCCTTTTTTGACTTCCGCGTCTCGCCCCGGCCTGTGACGGGTGAGGTGACACCACTGGAAATACCTGCCTTCGCGACTGAGACGCTGAGGAACTCGTTTCATATCAGCGCCTCATACTTATGGAATAGCCTGCCATCTCACATCAGAAACACCTCATCTACTGTCACCTTCAAAAGGCTTGCTAAAGACTACTACTTTAAACTTGAAAACACATAACTCATCGACATTCATGTACACGCACACACTTACTCATTCTCATACTAATCATCTTCACTATCAGTACACTTTTACACTACACTTACTCTACACACGCCTCAACTTACTTTACTTCTAATTTATATTTACTATTTTTACTTTAACTACATAATGCTAATTCTTACTATTGTACAATACAATGTACGCAAATAAATCTAATCTAATCTAATCTAATCTAATCTAATCTCACTCTCGCGCACGCTGGCTCGACGCCTCGCGTGGATGAATTCGAGGTGTGCGCCCGCACCGCACACCACTCTCTCGTCTCACTAACTCTTCTCTCTCTCTCTCTCTCTCTCTCTCTCTCTCTCTCTCTCTCTCTCTCTCACTTTCGCGCACGCTGGCTCGACGCCTCGCGTGGATGACGTCGAGGTGTGCTCCCGCACCGCACACCACTCTCTTGTCTCACTCACTCTCTCTCTCTCTCACACACTCACGGCTTTCTCTCTCTCTCTCTCTCTCTCTCTCTCTCTCTCTCTCTCTCTCTCTATCTCTCTTTTACTCGCTCTCTTCTCTCGGCTTCCGGTAGACGTCCGTCGGTGCTCCCGTCGTCGTCTCCGGGACTCCTTCCGGACCTGATGGCGGCTGGCGGCTTCGGATCTCCCACGCCGATGTTGCTGGCTGCTCTGGTCCTTTGGATGTTGGTGGCGGACTGGCTGGCCTCCTTTCTCTCGTTAGGCTGGTCGCTGGCTCGTCCGGGCGTTGGCGAACCAGACTCTCCCAATCTCCTCTAGTCGTCGACCTCGGGCCGACAAGCAGAGGAGGACGCACTAAACTCTCACAAACGTCGACGTGCTCCGTCGACAGTCGTGAGAGAACTCTCTGATTTCCCCGCTCGTTCTCGCGCTTACTCTCCTTTCGTGCTCGTCGGGCCCGCGCTTCCTGCTGGCTCCCGATTGGCTGCCAGTCCGCGCGGATAGCAAGCCGCGCATCGGCGCCCGCTGATTGGCTCGCGACATGCGGAGGACCTTTCAGCGTGCGCGCCGACGAGGCTCGGTCTCGCGCCAACGATGCTCACTTTCGCGCCGACGATGACGGTTAGCTAGCCCGTTCCCCGAACTTGAGGACAGGCCGGCGCCGACAACAACACGCCGACTCGCTTGTTTCTTCCGCGCACTCAGGGCTTGGCCGCATCGAACGAGGTTCCTCGTCTCGACGCGGCTGCGACGTTTGCAACGTCGCAGTATTCTAATCTAATCTAATCTAATCTTATCTAATCTAATATCTCTTTCTCTCTCTCTCTCTCTCTCTCTCTCTCTCTCTCTCTCTCTTCCTGATGCGCGTGCGGGCTATGCCTCTCGCTTGTGACAAGCCCAACCTGCTGCTGCCGTGCAGCTAGGATTTTCTCGCTCGTGCTCTCTCGCACACACGCGCGTCTCCTCGCACTGCTTTTTCTCTTTCTCTCTCCCTCTCGCTCTCACGCGTTTGTTTTGCGCTTCTTTCTCTCTCTCTCTCTCTCTCTCTCTCTCTCTCTCTCTCTCTCTCTCTCTCCTCTCTCTCTCTCTCTCTCTCTCTCTCTCTCTCTCTCTCTCTCTCTCTCTCAAATACACAAATACAAGCTCTCTCCCGATCTCTAGCTACGTTGTTCCCTTGCATCTCGCACACCCGTCGCGCACGCTGGCTCGACGCCTCGCATGGATGACGTCGAGGTGTGCGCCCGCACCGCACATCACTCTCTCATCTCGCCCACTCTCTCTCTCACACACTCGTCGGTGCTCCCGTCGTCGCCTCCTGGACTCCTCCCGGACCTGATGGCAGCTGGCGGCTTCGGCTCTCCGACGCCGATGTTGCTGGCTCCTCGAGTCTTTTGGATGATGGTGGCGGACTGGCTGGCCTCCTTCCTCTCGTCAGGATGGTC
>QLSS01000432.1:0-38721 GCA_024372645.1 Trichomalopsis sarcophagae
ATTTAAATAAATAACTAGATACAATACACAACAAGTACATTGTGCAACAAGGGTAGAAAATAAGCTATAAGTTATTTTAAGCGAGATTGCTGATATTAAATAACACCTCACCCGAGTTTGAAATAACTGTTCTTCTCGCGTCATACGCCATATTTTTTCCAACGATCTAGCGAAGAGCTTTTTTATGCATTAAAGATGGACTGGCGATAGTACATTTCGAGTTAAGCACAACGAATTTTGAAGTATTTATATATTAAAATTTTGTATAACAATCATCACTTGCAAAACAGGCCATATAGGTATGAATTAACAGCGCGAAAATAGTATATTGCATACCAAGGGCGTAAAGTGGGCTTTTTTAGCCCGAGTGTTTTGTTTAAGTCGGAGGCGAACTGCATATAATGATATCTCTATTTTTTGTACCTATAAACAGTACACTGATGTGTTGCCCGCCCCTTTGTTATATTACAATTATATTGCTTCAAATATAGGTTTTTTTTTTTTTTTTTTTTTTTTTTTTTTAGGTGGCATTTGGAATTCGAAAGTTCATCGCCTCATCGACGCAAGCCTTCCACGTTGCCCTATCTTGTGTCAACCCCACCCAATATGCATCTCTCCCATCCACACCCACCCGTCCTATCTACGTCTAAGTCTACCTAGAGGTCGCGTTACCATCGGCCTGCCCTTCATGACACGCGCTGCCGTACGGTCGTCTCCCATTCTCGCTACGTGCCGTGCCCATCCCAATCAGCGTGATTTTATTATTCTGTTAATATTTGGTGATGCGTACAGATTATGTAACTCATCATTGTGAAGTCTCCTCCATTCCCCGGTTTCCTCATCTTTCTTCGGCCCGTATATTTTTCGCAAGACTTTATTTTCAAATACCCTAAAACGGTTGTCCGCCTACTTAGTGAGAGCCCACGTTTCGCACCCGTACAGAACCACCGGCAGTATTATTGTCCTATATATTCTTATTTTAACGTTTTTAGACAACAGCCTCGACTTAAGTAAATAGCTCACGGCGTAGAAGCAAGCATTACCCGAATGGACTCTCTTATTTACTTCGACATTAATCTCGTTTCTATCATTTATGGTCGTACCCAGATACCTGAATTCGCTAACCTTTTCAAAAGTAAAATTTCCAACTCTGATCTCCCTCCCCTCTGCAGATGCCTAGCTTATCCACAATCATGTACTTTGTTTTTGTAGTATATCCAAATCATCTGCGTAGCCTAGTATCTGCGTTGTTCCATTAAGCGTTGCGCCCAGCTGGCTAACCTGCATTTTTCTAGTGACATACTCTAACGTTAAATTGAACAGCACCGTAGAGAGCCCATCCCCTTGTTTTAAACCATCGCGTATCGTGAAGGGTTCTGATACATTACCGCATACTCGGACCTTTCCCCTGCTTCCATCCAGACATATTTGAATTAATCTCACGAGTTTTTTTGGTAGACCGAGAAGTACTAGAATTTGATACATTTTGCTTCGTTTAATAGAGTCGTACGCTTTTTTAAAATCTATAAATAGTTGGTGTATGGTTTCGCAAAATTCCCACTTTTTTTCTAACAACTGTCTTATGGTAAACATTTGATCGCTCGTCGATCTGTTGCACCGAAATCCGTACTGATAATCTCCTACTATATCTTCCGCGAATGGGGTGAGTCCAGCTTGTATTACGTTTGACAGAACTTTGTAGCACGTTGCTAAAAGTTAGATACCCCTATAGTTATTGCAGTCTGCCTTATCTCCCTTTTTAAAAATAGGTATGATGACGGATTCTTTCCAGTTTTTCGGCATTGTTTCATTTTTCCAGATCGCACATACTAGTTTATAGATTTTAAAAGTGAGCTCGACGTCCCCCTATTTGAGTAGTTAGGCTGGTATAGAGTCATTTCCCGCAGCTTTGTTGTTTTTTTAGTTTTTTAATCGCGGCCTCTACTTCTTGGTAGCTCGGTTCCACCACGTGGAGTTCAGCAGTGTGAATTTCGTCCCCTAATTCTTCGCTATTTTCGTGCACGTTTAATAATTTATTGAAATAATTTTTCCACAGCGACACTAATTCGTTGTCATTTGTTATGAGGTCCCTGTTTTCGTCCTTCATCAATTGCGCTCTACTCCTAAAACCCTTTCTGCTGGCGTTAATCCCTTTGTACATTTCGCGGGGGTCATTTTCCTTATTATTAGTTTCTATTCTCCTAATAAGTTTCTTTTGATACTCCCGCTTCTTATTTATGCAGATCACGCCCGTCTGTTTCCTTACGTTAGAATACTCTTTTACGGTCCTATCGCTTCTGCTGTGTAAGCTATCTAATTTAGCCTTTTTGCGCCTTTCAAACCAGAGTTCGCACTCTTCGTCAAACCATGGTTTGCTCTTTGGCTTTCTCTTTTTATCCAGTACTTTGTTCGCGGCCTCTTTTACTGTTTTTTCGATGTCCCCCCATAAGCTATTCGGTTCGTCATTCCTCTCCGGCGATGTGTTTGTTTCTTCAAGTGCCTGAAACCTGTTAATTTCTGTCTGGTACCTAATTCACTCTGTTCTATCTTGTAGCTTCTCAATATCGAAGCTTTCTACCTTGCTTGTTCGCTTACTATTTTGATTCGCTACTAATCTAGATCTTAATTTGGCTACTACTAGGAAGTGGTCCGAGTCGCTATCTGCCTCTCTATAAGCCCTTACGTCGAGAACGTTAGTATGACGTCTTTTTTCAATGAGGAAATGATGAATTTGGTTCTGTGCGGCCCCGTTCGGCGATGTCCACGTTGCCTTGTGTATGTCCTTGTGCTTAAAACACGTAGTTTTGATTATAAGATCTTTTGCCGACGCGAAATTTATGACCCTAAAACCGTTATCATTGCTGGCTTAATGCAGGCTTTCCTTCCGTATAGTAGGCTTAAACATTTCCTCCCTACCTATTTTAGCATTGAAATCTACTAATACTATTCTTGTGTTGTAAGACGCGAACTGGTCGATTACCTGCTCTAAAATTTCGTAATAGAGATCCTTAGCTTCTTCTTCTTTGTCCTCCGTAGGACAGGGTACATTAATAAATACATATCTATACCATTCACCTTCGATAATGATGTACGAGAGCCTATCATTGACGGATTTGAAACTTTTAACCGAATGTATGATGCTTTTGCTTACAAGAAATCCGGTGCCTAGAGATCCTCCGCTGCGTGCCCCATACAGGTACGTGAAGTTTCCCGGTGCTAGTACTCCGCCATCTGGCCACCGCGATTCCTGTATTGCTACCAAACTAGACTGTACCTATCAGCTTCCTTTACGAGTTCTTTAAACGCTCCTGCGCTGTATAGACTTCGAACATTCCAAGTTCCGACCCTTAAGTCCCTTTTGGTTTGGTTTTGATTTTTTTTTGAGCCATGATAGTATGTTAAACCCGCGCATTGGATCCTGTTCCGATCGCAGGTGAGTCCACCATTCTAGAGGTGATAACCCCCATACCTCTCTAGAACTAAGTATGACAGCTTTCCGACTTTGACGAGGACAGTGTCAACTTGTCGTCAGACACACTACGGTTTCATTCTCGCATCCTAGCGCCCCCTGCAAGGCAGCGCGCATCGTTACCGCGTAAGCCCAGGTGACGAATCATTCTACACATCCCCTTTCGGGGCAGTTGTCATCGCTCCCGCATCCTCCTCGGCAGCAGGATTTTTGCCCATTTTTGTACTGTGTGATGAAAGAGATAGATTGAGAGATAAGACATAATGTGAAATGTTTTTTGTTGTGGTGCTTGCGTAGTGTTTCTAGATGAATGCGTTCGACAGTGTGGGCTCATTCACACCCACGCCTGTTCCTATCGGCTGTCCGCGGCTGCTTATTCAATTTATTCGCAGTTAACCTCTTTCTCAGGGGCTGTTCCTCTATTCGCAACCTGAGGACGCGCTGTGTAGTGGTGATAGGCACCCTCCCGTCCGATCTGGATGACAAAGCCCAAGACCCGCTTCGGGTAGCGGCATTGTAACAGAGAATATATAGGTATAGTATGTATAAATCGTGGTTACAAATTTTTTCTCTACTTACGTCGTACAGTTCGATTTTGAGAACGCAATTGCGTTTGCAAAGTTCCACTTTCCCACATTCTGAAATGAGCATGCGGGAAAGTAGTTGAGCATGCGGGAAAGTAACAAGAGTGCGTGCATGTGTGGGCTTCTTTGCATGCACTCGCTCCATTTGTGCACAAACCCGCTCACGCATGCGCGCATACTCGTTAATTTGTCGCACGCTCATTTCTCCACCTAAGATAGTGACACTTTGCACGCAAATGCGTCTGCAAAATTAAACTTTGTGCATATCAGTAGAAAAAAAATCGTAAGATACTCGTGCTTCAAGTAGATGTACCCCACACTCGCTCTTGTGTCACCCTCGCTTTGCACGGGCGACAAATTCCGAGAGTGTGGGAAAGATCTACTTTGCGCACTTGTATCTTAATAGTATATTGTGTACCAAGAGCGTAAAAGTGATTCTATTAAACGCGCGCGAAGTTGGTAGTACGTGTCGAGGTTAGCCAAAGACGACTATTGTAACCACGCACGAGGTCCCAAAGCACACTTGGTGCACACCATATTTTTTGTGAGGCGCGTACGCAATTTTACGTTTTTTAATACTTATTACATCACGATTATTTTTGATAGCAAAATTTTAGTCATTTTCAAATATTTTGTCACAATGATAGCTAATTCAAAAAAAAAAAAAAAAAAATTGAAAAGAAAAGATATTCTCAGAGTACTCCAATCGCGGATTAATTCTTGAATTGTGCTAGTATTCGTAGCATATGTGAACTAAGCTAGTCTTCGCGAAAAAGTTGTGCTAGATTTTGTTGGAAAAATTAAACTGTATTTTAACTGATAAGTAGTCCTTTATTAAAATGGACTGTTAATGCCATAGACAGGCGTAACAGGGGATTCATGCTATTCAGTGCTATCACATAATGTACCATAAGTCGTTTTTCGAGGCGCCGTGTTTGATATACTGTTTCCCAATGCATAGAAAAACTTAATTTTCTACTCGTTTTTCATCCCTTGCTGGAAAAAAATCCGATCCCCCCCCCCCCTACCCTAGTTGCACAATATACGGTATTACTTAGTTAAATTCAAACTTTTAAACACTCTTGGAATGCACGATTTTCTATATTTTCTATACTACTTTCAAGCATGTAGGAAGACCCATTTCATGGTCATGTTAGGTAGAATTTCTTGTAATTACCTAGAAAGTTCCAAATACAATTCTCTTCCCAAGATGCAGATTTGTGTTCTCGCATGTATTATTGCCACGGATAGGTTGCTCGTACACAAAAATGACATTGGCCAAAGGGAGTCAAAATGTTCTTAACACATAATAATAGTTCGTAATTTTAGATACAGTTTAGACATAAGAATAACAATAGAATCTTTGGTTTTTTTTAAATTATAAGTCTGTGGCTGACGGGAAAAATTACATTAGTACACTTTTCGCGAAAATTGAGGGAACTGTGGATTCGATGTCTTCAAACAGACCCTTTTCATGTAAAGATGCGGGAGTTGCTAAAAGGTTGCCCTTAAGCTAGGATACACCCAATAAATAAGTTCATAAGTCCTGTTTTCCGATTTTTCTCTCGACAAAACGACACAAGTATACTTCAAAATAAGTTTTTTATGTGTTGGTAGTTTCCTCTAGGACTTGGTTTTGTTGATTAAAAACAAAACATTACCTTTCAATCTGTTTCCAGAAATTTCAAGCGTTATTTCGGAAAAACAATTAATAAACAATCTGAATTTATTAAATCGAGGGGTAGTATATCAATAATGGACTTATGTCTTTTAGATTTGCAGTTATGATCTTGTCTTCGGAGTACGATTTTATAATTGTTTTAAAACTCATTCGAGTAACGTTGTTTACCTGGTGTGCTGATTGCCACGCAATAAGTCTTGCAATGCGGGTTTCACGGGCGAAAGCCGCACTGTGAATAAGTATAAAGTTCCCGAACAAAGACATAACCCGATTCTTTTGAAGCAGCAAATGTTTAACCTGGTCATACTGATATACGGATATTTACACTTCATGTGTGAACTAACCTGTACCCTATCTCGCCCCATGTCGTTTGCTTTGATCTTACATATAAGTCTAAACATTGAACTGCTTTTTCTTGAAAACACGAAAAGTGGACTTATGTCACTTTGCTTGTCAGCCACAGAATTTATTTGTAATTTAAATTGTTGCAGTTTCAAAATCACCTGATATATCGTGCAAATGTTTGCAATTTTTAGCCATTGTTAGCTTCTTCTAGCTGACCAATCATACTTGTTATGTGTGTAACGCCTTCATTGATTTTATCTGCTGGAAGATGAACTAACGCGTACGTTGTTTCCAAGATGTGTTCATGTTGAACATCGATGTTTAAGCTATCCCATTTCTTAGCAACAGCCTACAGAATTCATTTTATATATATATATAATAATTGAAATTGTGTTTTGTCCTCATGCGAAAAAGATGCAAAAGTCTACAGCTATATATGTGCAAATCCACGACCAACAGTACATAACTTGGGCGTTGGGAGTTGCAAATTTCAAATTGAGGGCACGCTTACCAGACTAACAATTTTGGTTCTTTGAGTCACCTGGAGTAAGAAAATTCTCGCATGCATAGCCGATCGCTTGCCAAACTTTTTTGCGGATCAGTTGAAGTTCTCTTATGGAAATTTAAAAAGAATTGATTTGCGGACTGGTGGGTTAAAAATGGTTGCCTAGGTCAAAAGTTGTCTAGGCTTGAAAATCCCAAAAAATCATTAAATTTTAGATTTTTTACAAAAATCAACGATTTTTCTATTTTAAAATCCTTACAGCTTTTGATCTGAGCAGTTAATTTCCACCATCCGGGGCTCAAATTGAAGCTCTTTTCTTCCGCTTTCGTTTAGAACATTTAGAACTTGCACTTTTATTTTACGATCACGACAATGAAAATGGTCAAAAAACGGCCATAATTGTGATTCTCGCACCTCTTGATGACGCGTTAATTATGGCGCGCGAAGAAAAGAAAGAGCGCATGCGTAAGCCCTTCTGCGGTCTGAGATCGATTAGCGCGCGCGAGAGCGTCAGATTCGTTTCGGCATCGATCGAGAGCAGTGTGATCCGAAGCCTAGCCTCTATTCACGTGTAGCCTTTTTATTGTGCCTATCGCTGTAATTTGAATTATAGCTTTTAGTGAATCACTCGCGTGTGATTACTTCATTTTTTTCTATAATTCGTGTAAATAAAGTGCCTGTAATTCCGTGTGGGCGAGACACAAGCGTGCTGTCATCGCATAGCGAATCTTCGCTATAGGTCCCGGTCGCGACGACTCAACGAGTCGTCTCGAGCCGTTCACGGAGCGAGGGCTGGACCCGTTCCCGGACATCGGGGCCCTGTGATGTGCTAGGCGTTGCCACCCCGGGATATCTCCATCTTCTTGACCGACAGTCTACCCAGAAGAGAGGGTGGTCCGTCGCGTACAGCGCACCGATATTTGCGATTTGCGGCGTTATTATAGGAGCTGATCCCCGAAATATTATGTAAGCGAGCGCTCTGTAAATATAAGGATCGATTATCCACTGCGTAAGTTAAATTAGATATTAAGTTTTGACTTTTGTATTTTATGCTTACACAAATTCATTAATTTACTTGACAAATAAATAATCTCTATTTCACTAGCTCAGGCTTTTCCCTCTGTTCCGTAATGGTTTTTATGCCTAAGCAAGTTACTGTTCTATATTTAGTTTAACCGCGAAATTGCTGCATTTTTATTTAAGGACCCGACTACTCATTCCTATTCCCACGTAAAATTAAAATGTTAATCTAAATTTAAAAAAAAGTAGAAGAAAAGAGCTTCAATTTGAGCCCTGGGTGGTTGAAATTGATTGCTCGGATCGAAAGATATAACAATTTTTAAAAAAAGAGAAGAATCGCTTATTTTGTACTATTTTCAAGTCTAAACACCTTTTGACCTAGGCGACCATTTTCAGCCCACTAGCCCTTACAATAAAGCTCTTTTCAGATACCTAGAGAACGATTTTTAGATTACGCGATCCTAGTAGAACAGATTTTTAGATTACGCTTTCAGACACTGAGTGGGTGAGGTTTAATCGTGATTAGTTTTTTCTCAATGTTGAATCCTCATAGGAGAACTTCATCTGCTCTGCAGAAAAGTTTGGCAAGCTATCGGCGATGAACAAGGGAATTTTCTCACTCCAGGTGACCAAAAGAACCAAAAAAGTCTGTTGAGCGTGCCCTCAATTTGAAATTTGCAACTTCCAATACCCAAGTTGTGTACTGTTGGTCGTAGATTTGCACATATACATATTGTCTACAAGCTCTCTACAGAATTTCCTGTAAACTTTTTGAAAGAAAAATATTAAAATATTAAAAGTCTACATGGTAGTACTTGTATCGTAACTGTTTCTAATTTTCAGAATTTTACACTATTATTGGAAACTGAAATCTGAGAGAGAGAGAGAGAGAGAGAGAGATCCACAAAAATTCAACCACAGGAAGTCTACGAAAAAGTCTACTAGAAATTCTGTGCAAAAAACGCAAAAAAATATGCAAACGCGGTCGCAGTTATAACTGCATCCTTCACTGTAGCTTTTTTACATAAGGGAACTGTTTCATTCTCAAAATCAAACACATAGTAAATCCTTTACATATAAAAAAGTGACGGGATGTTGTAAAAAAAGTCGTGACGGGATGTTGTAAAGCCAAGATAGACGTTATGTGATCGGCTCATGTAGTGCATATGCGTCTAAGGCAGGAAGCCCATCTTCTAGATTCGGCCGCAATACGCGCGCTGTCCAAACTTTAGTGTTGTAATCAAGCGGTATCTACGTATCCACATTGCGATGACGGAGACCAAGAAATTGGATTTGTACTTTTCGCTGCGTAGATGAACATATCAGTCACGGATAGTGTAAAAAAAATGCTAATGATGGGGCTTAGAACGTGAGATCCGCAATTTTTGTTGTCTGACAGGGAGACATCAAAGTATCTGGGTAACCAATCTTGCTAAAAAATTTGTTGTGGACTTCTTTAATAATCAAAAATTTTGTTCTTTCTTTCGTTTAAAGAGCAGCACAATTAGAAGGTTGAAATTTTGCAAGGTGATTCGCTTCAAAATCCTTTAACAATATCGTTATGTTTATGATAGTGCTAATTAAAGTAGCCACACTTGAAGTAGATTGCACGCATATCCCTAGTTAACCGAGTTTCCAAAACAAAGTTGTTCAACTGAGAGTGTACAAAAAAAAGGTGTAAGCATACAGTTTAAAGTAAAGGTATTTTTATGTAATTAGATATTGCTATAAAATAATAAACATATTTACGAATATATGATTTTATTCTTAGACTTAAGTATACATTTTTTATTTAAAAAATACAAAAGAATTTACAGTTAATTTTTAAGATTTATATTCTAATTCCTGAGTTCTTAACGAAAGCTACTAAACGTTTTAAAAGAACTGAACGTTTCTACCAGGGTTAGTCTGCAGCAAATAATACAAATAAACTATTTAGCTTTAGTCTGTATACGTAGGTCAAAAGTGCCATCACAAAATACTTGAGTGCACTGTGACAAGGGTTCAAACATATCATCATGAATAAAAACAAGGCAGACCGAGTCATCAGTAGCTCTTGCCATGCCTTTATAAAAATCACGTGTTATGCGATATTCTTGCAGCATTTCGTTTAGTTCCTCCAAATTATTAGGATTGCCAGGTAGTGTTTTTTTGAAAATGTTCAAAATTACATGCTTATAATGACGATGATAGTCCTCATCGCCATTCTCAAACAGAAGTCTGAATCTATTTTATAAAAGTAATAACAATCGAATACAAATATAACAAACTGTAATTTTAACAATAAAATGGGGAGTGACAACAGGAGAAGACATGATCAGTTAAAAATTAAGAGAGATGTATCAGAAAGAAATTTACTCAGAACCAACTATAGATAATAAAGAGAAGAGAAAGAGAGAGAAAGCTGTTCGGGAGAGAAGAGAGAATCAAGAGAAAGAATCAAAAATACAGAGGAAGCAAGCCAAATGAAAAGATAGAGAAGAGAGAGAGAGAGAGAGAGAGAGAGAGAGAGAGAGAGAGAAAGAAAGTTGGGATTAAAGCTATCACTCACTGATCTAATCTGCACATGTAATCGAAAACTTGTTTTGGTTCATTCACTGCTGCCCGCTCTCGAACTCTTTCCTTGATAGTAATATCAAACTGTGCCTTAAGTAATAATGAAGGGTCTTCAGGGTGATTGTGTTTGCCAGTAACTGTTATTTGCTGCTCCTGCAGATTGTGCAAGTTTTGCAGATAAATAACTTCTGAACAATTAGTTCTATAGCGAGTTGCGCATCTGAATGTCAGTCCTTCTCCTCTTCTATCCTGATAATAGGTGTACATGTCGTGGATGTACTGAACGGTATTATTTTGTTTGCCAGGTATACGAAACATTTTGGAACCTGTTTAAAATAAAAAATATTATATTAGAAAAGTATTTATTGAAGACAAAGGATTAAAACCAAGAGACATTAGAAGCAAGAGAGAGAGAGAGAGAGAGAGAGCAACACGCCTAAAAACTCAAGCACTTAACTAGAAAATCCAAGTTCCTATGTCCGTCACTACACTTATTATGCGGTTGTTCCAATATTTAACGAAACACCACCTAAGACGAGGAAGACAGAAATGGGTTAAATAAACGAAAGAAACAGAAGAGAGCCAAAAAGCGAAAATGAGAGAGGAAAAAGGCGAGAGAGATCTGAGATAAAGAAAAAGCCGAAAGAGATTATGCAGAGATGCATGAGAGAGAGAGAGAGAGAGAAAGGGAGGGAGAAAATAGAAAGGATGTAAAGCGAGAACAGAGGGAGAGAGGTGAGATACATGAAAAAGAGGCGAGGGAGATGAGAAATTTCAGAAAGGTTGGCAAGAGAGAGGGAGAGAGAAGCAACAAATACCTGGAAAATCCACGTTCCGATGTTGTTCAGCACAATTGAAAAATCCGAGCACGTATTTACGTTCGGCGACTCGACCTTTCCCTTTTTATTTTTTTAACACCGCGCCACCTAAGAGGAGAAAGATGTAAACGGGTTAGAGATACGAGAGGGATGAGAGGAAGGTTAGAAGGAGCCAAGAGAGAGATAGAGAGAGCGCTGAAAAAGAATAGGTAGAGAGAGCAAGTTGTGAGAGGGGAGAGAAAGGGAGACGGAAAAGGGAGGAGAAAGGAGAGGAGAAGGAGGAGAGGGCGCGATAAACAACTCTATGATTTTTATATACATACCTGATCTTTGATTTTCGCTGCAGCTGGAAAAATTGACCTTCGGCAAGCTGCACTATAAATTAAAGGTGTTTTGCGTTGCTGGAAGTCTTTCAGATCACTTTTATTTTATGATTCTTGTCACAGTTCACGAAAAATGGAACTGATGAACGTTCATATGTACGGAGATGAACTTGAATGTGAAATGAAAAATTCTGCTGCTCGTTGCTTAGCAACGTGTACGAACTTAGCGATTTTAGTAGAATTCAAATATAGAAGCACCGCGTGTACAAAAATACAAACCTAGAGTAATAAAATTTGTCCATGGTTGTAGAATTAAAAATATTAACAACTTTTGTGGTCAATAAAATGTGTAAAACTTTGGTATTTCTTTAAAACTTATTCTAATGTGTATAAACATAGGTGTAGAAAAAATGTTATTTTACGTATATATTCGGGCGTGTAAAATAAATCATCACCAAACAAAAATAAAGTTGTGTATAATTTAATTGTGTATAATAACATGTGTTAAATACCAACCACTCTTAATTATTTTCTAAAAAATTTCAGTGCACAATACATTGTGTACAATTTGGAGGTATATTAAATATTGATTTCTTTATCGTATAAATTTATACGTGTAGAACAATATCTAAATATTTATATTTTCTACGTGTGTTCAATCAAAAGCAGATTGCTCAGAATAAAAACTTTATAAACGTTTGTGTTATATTAAATCGTGTATAATGCTTATGTGTATGAAACTGACCCTGCCAAAATAATCTTCTATTTGGTTCTCCTAAATTTGTACCAGAGACAGTATATACAGTTGCAGATGGTATTCAAATTGAAGACGCTGTAAAGTTGCAAGGCCAAATAGGTATGTGTAAAATATTTCATTTTATATATTTATACGTAGAAGTAGAATTATATTTGACTAATATATAGTATAATTGTAGGAGTAAGAGGCTACATAAAAAATGCTATCAAAGAGTCTTTGTCAAGTTCTAAAATCAATCAAGGATGCATATCTGATTGTAAAAAGTACAAGTTGGAGATTCGTATGCCAGGCATAACTGACATGTCAGAATTCACCATTGGGATGCATGTCAAATGCACTGGAGTAATAAAGTATAGTGGTTCATTCCCATACTTATGGGTAACGAAGAAATCTGATATTATAAAAATCTCTGATGAAAAAAACAAAATTGATGATCTTTTAAAAGGAATCAATTGTCTCAAAAGAGTACTAACTGACGTAATCCGTACTTACTAAATGTGATAACAATTTAACATTGTATTGCATAATAATATTTGTAAAATTTTCAGGAAAATGACAAATAGGATGTACTAATCAGTTTGATAGGTAATATAACATGTTTTAAATTATTCGAATAATGTGTCATATACAAAAATTAATTTTCATTTTACAGAGATGGACAACTTTTTACAATCAAAATAAAAAATTTTACCGTCTCATCTCAAGATGTTCTGTTCGTATAGTATAATGTCAAGTCAATCAGCAATTGTTTTTTTTTTCTTAAAAACAATTTTTTTTTCAAGTTTCAATACAAAAAGTTTTGTATTCTTATAATTTTATGTAACAGCATTCCCAAAAATGTTCATAAAGTAATGCACAACGTTCATTAAGTAATGTATAAGTATATTATTGTTTATAATATTGAGTTAATATGTACACGCTTTACAAAAACTGTGCCAAATATGAGAGATCATAATGTGATGATAAATCGTAGGTTATATGAATGAGATTCACGACTGAAAATGTACTATTATAATATTTATATGACTCGAGAGTAAAATGTATAGCTTAAAAATATAGTTTCTCAGAAAATAACTTTAATTTTTATATAAACAAATGTAAATGGACAAAAAAGAAAATACGTACTTATTTAATACTTATAATAATAATATTTAAGAATTAGAATAAGATTTGTTGAACTTAAAAATTGTGATTTTCTATAAAATGTTGAGAGATTATAATGTATGTACTTACAGATAGTAGATAATAAATAAGATACATGACTGAAAATGTACTATTTTATAAGTTCAAAATCTGAAAAATATTGCTTATCTTAACAGATGTAAATGGACAGTAAAGAAAAGATGTACTTATATTTTATAATATTTATGATTTAGAATAAGATTTACGTAAGTTGAAAATATGGATTTTGAGAACACGTTTGTAATGTTAGTATCAAAAGACGTAAAGTTAAAGAACAATAAAGTAACAGAATTCGTTATTCAATTTACGTGTTACAAACTTTTTTGCATTAATGAACATTTCATGATCATAAAAAATATAAGTAAATTATTGGTGAGACAATAATAAATGTTGATTTTAAATGAACATGGTAAAGTGTATAGTATTACTATTTTTGAAAAAAATTGAAAATGATTTCTTTTTTTTTAATACGATTAAGGTTAAAATTTGGAAAAAATTACTTTACTGTAGAAAAAATATGTCGAAATATTTAAGAAAATCTTTATTTTCTTTACTTTTTTTTAGAAAAATACAAAAAATTTACGAGTATTACATTATTTACTATGTCACTTTTATTATTATTTTTAATAATAAATCACTATTATTAAAACTGTTCAGAATAAATACTAAAAAAATACATGATTTGCATGCTAATATACCTATGAAGATAATTATATGAACAAAATTGACTTAAGATTATTGGCTTTATACTGTTGCATTTCGAAATCCTTGATATAAATCAGCAAATTGGACCTTCACTACATCAGATTTTTTGATATCATTACTATCATCTATTCTTAACATGACTGGTCCAGGTGGGAAACGCTCAACCGTTCCTACAACAGTGACGTAGTCTCCTTTTTCAAAATCAAACTTGCTCGTGTCACAGTTACTTTTTATTTCCAACTTGTACGTACAGTCTATGATGACCCCAATGACAAAATTCATATTTTGATTAATGAATTGTCTAAATTAATTTTTTATAATCCCTTCAAGTTCTGTAAGTATTAATATAATAAGTAAAATTTTATATTATGATTATGAACTGTAATATATTACATAATTAATCAGTTACAGCCGTACTTAATTTTTTTTCAACTTTTGTTTGCGCTTCACTTCACTGCAATTTGTTCAACATTTTCATTCGCATCAGGAACATAAGAACCATATTCTTCAATTGTCGAATTTTCCTTCACCAACAATTCAAAGTTAATATCACCATTATTGTAATTTTTATCTTTGATACGTGATGTTTTGACAGAGCCAACAAAGACAATCTGAAAAATATAAATATCAGAAATTAATTATAATTGCAACTGTACATTCCCAACCCTTGTTCAAATTAAAGATGTATTATGAACTTACAGATCCCATTTCTTTTATAACTTGTACCATTGGAACATTGTCGTTCGAAGCAACCACCTGAACTTCCCACCCATGACCATTGTTAACAACAAATTTTTGAAATTTAGCTGCTTTTGGAGATCTGAAGTTATTATTGGACCTTGTAACATATCCAATGATATCTCTGGAAATACGAATAATAAGGAAGGATGTTAAAAGGAAGTTGAAGAAGTAGATTTTATAGGTTGGAAAACTAAAAAAATATGTGATGTTTTGCACTTACACAGTGGCATCTCCTATTCAGATGTTGTCAATGACTTCATTAGTTGTAAAATCGTCAGAAGTCAACTCCATCGTTTTTCTGTGTCTTTTTTCTATTTAAAGAAGACAAACCAGTGGAGCGTGGAGAATAAAGAAAAAAAGGCACATGCGTAAGTTAGTACTTGTCTCTGTTTGTGTCTCTATAGAGCAGGGAGCTGATAAAGACAATGGAATTCTTATTTAATACTGCCCTCTGGTGACTGCAATGCGAACAGTTAATGGAAGAACAATAAAGTGCACAATATTTAGTCTGTTACTTTCTGTATAATATAAATAAATATAAATATAATAAATTATATAATAAATTGCATTTTTACTCAATATGAACAGCCTCTAAAAAGCCCACACGCGCGGTACGCGCGGTTATTGAGCTTCTAGTTTGTTACTAAAGTTACACGCGGACTGTGGAATTGAGCATGTCCCGAGCTGGTAGTCTGCGCGGACACGTATTTGCTAAGGACGGTATTCTGTCCTAGACAGCGTTTGGCGAACGTGTGAGTATTCGCTGTACTTACGGTCGTTGCAGGCAAGTCACTCGTTTCACTTCCGTGTCCTGCGGACTCCGCATTATGTCCCCTTAACTCGCCTCGTGTGTGGATGCTAATGGTACCTGCACGTCGTGACTGCGAAGCTGATTTGAATTTATTTGTTCTGATTGAGGTTTAGTTATTTTTATCAATTTGGTACACAAGGGTTTTATTTATATTGATTGTTATGTTTTTATTGGCCCAGAGCACTTCGCAGACGTTCAGTTTACAGAGTTGATGGAATTTCGCCATATTTAGCTTAGGATGTTGTCATTTTACAGTAGTATTTAGTAAGTTTAGTCTTATTTATTTATTAATTGTAAAGTACCAATCATTCATCTTAACAACTTACTATTATTATAATCCTGCGCACTTTAGATGGTTCTAATCACCCTTTGTAGCAGATGCTGACTCTACAATCTACACGCGTTCACGTGGCAATTTGAAATAAGGATGGTGAACTGCTCTTGCTAACGCCGGAGATTCCACTCGACAGTCCTTAGCTTGTACTTCTTTCTGTGTATGCTATGCCGAAGGACAGATTTAACACACTCCCAAGGTGTTTGTTAATACTCACGAGAGTATTCTTGCGCAATTTGCAAAGAAGGATAAATGTTCAAAATATAAATGAAATTAGAAAAGATAGAAACTTTATTCAAGTAAAGTTGCGAAGCGCACTGCTCGGAGCTCAGCTCTCGACTGCCCCGCCGCAGCCGCCCTCGCAGACGATCGACGCTCGACCCCACCGCTAGTCGCCGATCGTTTTTACAATCGTCGGGAAATCCCAAATTTCCCTTCTACACACTGGTCAACACAAAAACTATGAAACAAAGCTGCTCAAGCACTCGTTGTCGAAGCTGTCCCCACCGCCCGCGCTAATCCGACCCGCCATAAAAACCCGAGCCCAACATCCGCGCCGCACAGCTCGGCTCAACAGCGCGGGCCCACGCTTGAACCGATGCTATGCTGGCCAGATGCGCGTACTCGAGATTCGGATTCGAGCCTACGTACTTTTCTTACGAAGAAAAGCTATAAAACTCGAACCCGAAAACAGCGTGGTCTCACATGCGCGGTACAACTCGACCATTGTCCTGCACACTCTCTGCAGTCGAAAAAATATACATAAATCGCGCACTCGCCGTTCCCACATTTGTCCAGACCGAAGTCTGTGACGTAGGAAAAACTCAACGTATTGTCTCACGAGGAGAAAACCTACGCCGAGAACGGCAATTACAAATTATATTACAACTATCCGCGAACACTGTCAACCAAATATAACCCTACGAAATCTAAAATGCCTCCTTCGTACGTTAGCTGTCCCCGAAATACAAGCGAGCCACTATCATAAAGCAGGCTACCCTTCCAGACGACGCATCTCCCTAGGGCAAACTGGTCACAGAGAAACGCTCCCAAGTTTTCATCTGTTCCGGGCCTCACCAATTAATCAGCCGTAACCGGCTGGGGGTGAGGAAAGCGGCCCCGAGCGATCCCATTTAATCGTCGTGCACGCAGCCTACGCTGCCGGTTTCCAAAACCGTAGCGCTGAGATGCTCGCCTATAGAAGTTTGTATTTCAGCTAACCTACGTCGGTAACAGTGTTGGACGGATTTAGCAAGCTCCAAACACTAACACTAGCAAACACCGCCGCTTCACCTTAGAATCAGTTGTAGCCACCAGTGAGTAAGTCTCTACGCAAGAAGGCACTGCGTGGATCGACTCCGGGGTTTTTAAAACCTCGGTACCGATTCACGCAGTTCTGAAATTGGGATGAGAAAGATTGCGGTAGTCCAATCAGCATTCGCCACAAAGGATCGACGCGTACGCCTTGTAGTCGTCTTTCACGCGCACGAGGAGTGCTGACACAGAGGTCAGAGCACGCGCTCCGATTTTCGGCGCTCGGTTGTGCAATGTCGCAATCGGATGCACCTGCCATCTGTATGCACTCTCTACGAGCTCACATAGTTGCCGGTTCGCAGGATGTATAAATATATAATTTTAGAGTATAAACGTGGGACATTACAACTTTATTATTAATGAACAAGCATAAGATCGAACAATAATATGGTTTTGACATCGTAGAATTAGATTTCAAAAACCGATGCTAATTCATTGGCACATAGCTTCCTCCATCTAAATTTATAGTTCCAATAGAGAAAATAGTATTAAAATATACATTGTAAATACTTTTTAAAATATTTTCAATCTCCATTATTTTGCTGATGGAGCAATTAAAAAATAATTCAAAATATTGTGTATCTGAATAAGTTGGAATGCGTTTAAGCAAGCCATGTGCGCAAGGATTAGCAGTACTCATGTACTATATGTCATACTGATGTGTGTGTGTGTATATATATATATATATACATCGAGCGTATATATATATATATATATATATATATATATATATATATATATATACGCTCGATGAAATGGTTTAAAATTTTAGGAGCAAATAGCTTTTTTATGGTTAACTACCAAATAAAATTTTGAAGCATTTGACTGCATTGTTTCAGAGATATGAGTAATCAAAAAATTTTCAAAAAAAAATTGAAACCTTGATATCTTAAGAACTATAGGGATTTGAAAGCTGCGCAATGAACTTAGCCAAGACACATAAAACATCTACTTTTTCCCTAAATCTCAAGTGCAATAAAGCCTTTTTACTTCCATAATTGAGGCACAAAAAACTCATTTTTTCTAGTTTTCAATTTTTTACTGAAAAAATAAGTAGTCAAATCACTTGAAATTTTATTGGGATATAGTTTGACACGTGACCCATTGACATAATTTTTTCATGAGGTTAAGATGTTTTATTTCAGAGATATGAATTAAAAAAAAAATCACCTTTTTCATTTTATCTTCCGAACAAAGCAGTCGATCCCGAGGACCAAACGGAAAAAAGTAGATAATTTTATTTTCTTTCAAATGCAGATTAGCTGAATTGTTTGTAACGATGGGATGATTGAAAAAAACGCAAAATAGTGTTTTTCAAAAATCAAAAATTGGTCATAAAATAAAAAATAGTTAGAAAAATAAAAAATAAATGTATTTCCCAAATTCAGAATCCAAAAATATATAAGCATTTCAAATTTTATTGATATTGACCGAGGAGGAATCTTTGTAATAGTAAAGTTTCATTAAATTTTGGGGTTATGTGAAAAGGTTTACGCACGAGTCACCCCTAATGACTATAGTGCGCATGAGCGGCGTCAGCTGCAGAGTACATGTTTGCTAATACACGCAGAGCAGGCTTCTAATAGATTAGGCCAGTCAATAGAGATTTATTTTTGACAAAAATACGTACAGCAATCTGACTGTGCGATCATGTAAAGTAGAGTCCCTAGATGTTAACTTTTGTGTTTCCAACTCGCAAATTGCATTCTTAAGTTTGTTATTAACAAATTAGTGCAAAAAAATGCTTTTTTTTAGTTTTTGGCTTATATAACGAAAATTACTCGATCAATATGAATTGTGTGAATAGAAAAGTTATAGAGTATTAAATTACGAAGAGAATGAGACGTCGAAAAACCCGATCGTTTGATTAGAACCGGAAAAATTCCGGAAAAACCGGAAAATTTTTTTATTTTTTCGAAAATTCATAACTTTTTTATTTATGAAGATTAAGAGCTGAAATTTTATATCAACTTTAAGTGTGCAGAAGGCAGGCACCTTTAGATCAATAGTTTTTGCGCAATAGCGATTTTAATTTTTTTATGCCGTTTTTTGTCGGGTGTCCTCTACATCAGGACGCGGTCACATTTCAATTCTAATACCAGCATTCGAAAGTATAAATAAAATAGTAAAAGACGTATATTCCAAGTTTTTGTTAAAATGCATTGAAATGGTCTAAAAATGCAGTTGAATATCGGCAAAAGCGCTCGAGCGTGCGAGGAGTGGGGGAATGAGGGGAAGCGCGCCTATATAGATATACAGGCGCGCTGCGCGCAGCGTCGCATCTTTTCACTCGCTTTTCTCGGAGACTACTGCACCTTTTTGGATGATTTTTTTGTTTAATTAAAACACTTATAATATATATATATATATATATATATATATATATATAACCATACATATTAATAATCATACGGTGTTTATTCACAGAATATAAATATAACACTCAAGAAGGTGGAATAGCAGCTTTATCTTCAATTATTCGTGAAATCTAAGTAGAGTATCGGATTCCTCGTGTTAAATTAACCCGAAATCAAAAAAAAAAAAAAAAAAAAAATTGCGAGTTGGAAACACAAAAGTTAACATCTAGGGACTGTACTTTACATGATCGCACAGTCAGATTGCTGTACGTATTTTTGTCATAATATCGACATTATTTTGCTCTATTGACTGGCCTAGATAAATTTAGTTAGGCAGCAGTTATTTATTACAAAAACGACTTCTCCTAAAGTATATAGTGTAGAGTATAATTATATAAAGATGTTCTGTTGGTCTATGCCAGGATATAGAGGTCGCTTTTTTAGGACCAGTGAAGGTGGACGGTAAAAGGGGTGGGGGTTTGAGAGCATTAGGTCTGGAAATTTAAAACTGGAAATTTATAATATGCTTAAAAAAATATATTCATATATACCAAGATGGAGGCATCGAGTGCGGGCTCGGTGACTCCGCAGTCAACAATTTTCTATAAATGTCATCCAAAAATGGAAGTAAAAACAGTAATATGTATAGTTTGTGAAGAGGCTTATCATGTAAGTGATTTTGCGAAATTAAATGGAGCTGTGAAAATTAGTGGTGTTCTGGGATTATGTCCGGAACATAACCTAGGAGACATAACCTCAAAAGTTGATCCAAATCTGCTGACTAATGGAGCTAAGACAATCATTGCTCAAATTAAATTAGCCTACGTACTTAGACCAAGTGAACAATTGAGTATTGCTGAAGACCGTATTAATGACGACGAGAACAGTTTAAAAATAGAAGATAATTTGAGAAGTGAGAATGCCCTACTAAAAGAACTTAATAAAGAACTGATGGAAAAAAATAAGTTACTAAGAGTGTTACTAGATAAGCAAAAAAGTGAAACTAAGATCTCAAAAAATAAGACTTATACTCAAGTAATTGCAAATGTTATGCCTAACGACAAGCCAAAAAGAATATCAAAAAATATAATTAAGAACAAAGATAGTAAGGAATACTCTAATGATAAAATAAATGATGCTGTTGCCCACTACCTCATCAAAGACAAGAGCATACAAGCAAAAAAAGTAATAAAGAAGAAGAACGAAATAATAGTAGATTTACTAACAGAAGACAGTGCAAGTAAAGCATTTAGTGTGTTGAAGAAAAAACTTGAGTCTAGCTGTGATATCACAAAAGAAAAAATTGAGAATCCAAAAGTAAAGGTAGTTGGAATCGATAATGTTGAAAACCTAGACAACAACAAAATTGAAGAAGACATAAATGAAAGGAATTTCAGTAAATCTGGTAAGAAGTGTACATTATTGCACTCATACTTTAACTCTAAAACTAATCTACAGTCAGTAATATTAGAAATTCCAGCCGAATTATACCAACAAGTACGAGAAAATAAAAATAGGATGTTTGTGGGTTACCAGAACTGTAAAGTCTATGATTATTGTAATATAAAACCATGTTACAATTGTGGAAGATATGGGCACAATGGTTCTAAGTGTACAAACAATCAAACATGCTTAAAATGCGCAGGTGATCACAAGACTAAAGATTGTAAGAGTAATAAACCAAATTGTCCAAATTGTATCTTTAGCAATAATAAGTATAAAACGCATTTCAATACGGAACATATAGCAACAGATAGCCACGAATGCTCTATACTGCAGAATAAAATAAGGAAGGTCATTGACTTGACTGATTACACGATACAACCTGTATTACCGAGGTATGCCGGTATGGCAGAGATTACATCAAGCAAGGCTATGGGACTGCGAGCGTCTGGAATGTCGTCGGATTCACTAAACTCAATTAACATGCGTATAACGACTAGACAAAAAACTAATGAATAACTCATGGACCAAGACTTTAACTTTGAAGATATATATAGTCTAGAACGTGAAGCAGATGTCCTCAGATCACTCAACAAAAGTATATTGAAGAAGCAGAACGTAATTTTGTGCGTAAATATAAGAAGTTTAAATGCGAACTACGAAAAATTAGAGTACTTTATTAATAGTCTAGTGTTGAAACCAATTATAGTAGTATGTACGGAAATGTGGAATTTGCAACATCCTCAATACTATCAAATACAAGGATACAACAGTTATTATAATGATAGCAAAATCAATAAGGCTGATGGAGTCATGATATATATTAAAAATAATATTCAAGAAACAAGTAAAATAGAGGTATTTGACAGGTTGAGTGTTGTGAGTTCCGATACTTTCCTAGCGTCTGGTGAGGCAATCAGAATCTCTGCTATGTACAGGTGCCATGATGTACCGAAGTCCGAATTTATTAACTCCGTAAAAAAATTTTTATCGCAACAAGTTAATGTAAAAAATCACTGTATTTTCGGTGATTTTAATATTGATATAAGTGATGTAAATTATGATAAAACCAGTTTGGCTGAAAAGACACTAACTCAAGAATTTCTAAATAATTTTTTTGAATATGAGTATATGCCTTTTTTTAGAGGAATCACAAGACCTTCTCAGAACAATGAGAAAGGTACGTGTATAGATAATTGTTTCGCCAAAATAAGAAATACTGAGATACAGTCTTTTAAGTTAAATATACCGTTCAATGACCATTATCCACTCTTTATAAGTATTGATAAACTGAAAATAGTAAAAGATAACAATGATTCAACGTGCATCAACTATGGCAAGCTAGCAAGGATAGCAAAAAGAGTTGAGTGGAACTCAGTATTACAAATACATGATCCTAATAAAGCTATAGATGAATTGATAAACATGATCCAAAGCTGTCTTGAAAAAGCAACTAGTAGAAGATATACTAATAAAGATAAAAAAAACTTAGTTCCCAAGAAAAAATGGATTACAAATGCAATATTAATATCATGTAGGACCAAAGAGATGTTATATAACATATGGAAAAAGAACCCTACAAATTGGAAACTGAAATTGGATTATAAAAATTATGATAAAACTTTGAGAAAGGTCATTAAAGATGCTAAGTATAAATATGAAAATAATGCTCTTAGACAAGCATGTGGCAATTCAAAGCAGCTTTGGAACATAATAAATAATAAATTAGGGAAAAAAAAGAAACAAGGAGTTCAGCTTGATAGTATGATGGTTGGTGAACGGAAAGTAAATGATAAGACTATTATTGCGAAAGCGATGACTGAATACTATTGTAATGTAGGAATAAATCTAAGCAAACAAATTCAAAATATGGACTCTGAACGTTTGAAACTGCCAGATAGAAATAACTTCTCGATCTTTATTAATCCGACAAATATGTTTGAGATTCAGAACATAATTATTGCAATGAAAAAGAAATCTGGTGGAGTCGATAATATCAATGCAGTAACTATCAAAACTTTATCTAAATATTTATTAAAACCTCTAGAGTATATATATAACTTAAGTATACAACAATTAATATGGCCAAATGTACTAAAGCAAGCGGACATAGTACCTGTATATAAGTCAGGGGATAAGAATTATATGAGTAATTATAGACCAATATCACTTATTTCAAACTTTGCAAAAATTTTTGAAAAAATAATATACTATAGACTATATAGTTTTATCAGCAAGCACAAAATAATTTCAAATAAGCAATTTGGTTTTATGAAAATGAGAGGAACAAAAGATGCTCTTAACTGCCTAACAAATATTATATATAGAAATCTAGATAAAAGTAAACCGATTATGACAGCATTCCTAGACCTAGCAAAAGCCTTTGATACGGTAGATCATAATATACTGTTAGACAAATTAGAGAGATATGGTGTGAGAGGAAACGCTTTTAAATTGCTGACCAGCTATCTATCTAATAGGAAACAATGCGTTAAAATAAACAACTACAGAAGTGAGTACAAAGAAATTACTATAGGAGTGCCACAAGGAACGACCTACTGATAGATATGCAAAAAGACACTATATTATCTTATGCGGATGACACTGTCATCATTTCATGTGATGACAAGTGGTCTGCCGCTCAGGATAGACTAAACGAATATCTTCGTAAGGTAGCAATATGGCTGAACCTAAATAAACTGTCACTTAATGTAAGCAAAACTGTATATATTGCATACGGCAATTACTGTGATAGTGTGCCTAGCACTCTAAATGTAAAAATTGGCGATAATATTATACAGAGGGTTGATAGTCATAAATATCTAGGCTTAATAATAGACTATAACATGAAATGGGATAAGCACATTAACCACATTGTGAAGACTACGAGATACTTGATTTTTATTTTTGCTAAACTAAAGAAATTTATGGAGAGTAAAACGCTAATGATGTTATACTATGCTTTATTTCAAAGTATTGTAGGCTATGGTATAATTGCCTGGGGTGGTGCTTACTATAATTGCTTAAACCAAGTCCAAAATATACAAAAGAAAATACTTCGAATTATTAATAAAAACTGCTGTTTAATTGAGAAACAAACACTACCGATAAGGCAAATGTTTGAACTAGAGTGTATACTATATCATTATAGCGACTTAAGAGATAAATATACAAGTAGTGCAAATAAAACACGCAATAAGAATATATCGTTACCAAAAATCTCTAAAACAATAAGCAAAAAAAAGCAGCTATTATGTGGCAATAGGGGTTTTTAACTCCATGCCAAATGATCTTAAAAACCTCCAATCAAGCAAAGTCTCTATTAAGAGTAAATTAAAAATGTTCATTGGAAAGAGTTATTTTGGATGCATAAATAAGGGAATTTATTATTAATAATTTAAGGGAAAAAGGTATGAGGACATGAGAGCAATGAGTGCAACATCATGACCCTCTATGGTTATTTTTTTATTTACTTCGTAATTGAGTTTCTAATTATAGTGAGTAAGTTTTTCTATATGCCATCCCTATGTACAGGCAACTTGTTTGTCTCTATAGGATGCCGATCAAAGGCATGTATATGGTATTAATAAATAAATAAATAAAATGTTTTTCTTCATAAATATTACGATGAAAAAAATCCGGACGTGTGGAGACTTAAACCTGGAACCGCAAAATTATGAAGCAAGCGTTTTACCACTGCGTAATTTGAATTCGAATATTCAAAAATTGTATTCTGCAAGCGTGAAAGAATCAAAATTCGGCGGCTATGTGAGCGAGAAGATGTAAGGTAAGAATAGAAAAAAATTTATTCAATTTAATCTTAGACTGTTAAATCCATAAAGATTTTTTTTCAATATTGGGTATCACGCAAGTCACTAAAATCTATGTATTTCTAAATTTTTGATGTTCGATAACTAAAACTTCTTTTATTTTCTAAAGAAAAATTACACTTTTTAGATTCATAAATATTTGTAAGCATTTAAGAGCATTGAACAAAGTTAGTAATCTTTTATAAAATCTTTTATAAAATACATAATTACATTTATTGCAATGTTCTGTCGAGCAGTATTTTTAAACTTTAAACCTTTTCACCCTCGGGAAATTGCGATGTTCCTGCTGCAGTTGGAAAAATAATAAATAGTAATATTTCGACTGAGATAGAAATTTTGTATGTTAACTATTTCAGATAACATTTTCGCTCACACTTGTTCTGCATATGTTGCAATTTCCAGAAGAGACAAGAAAGCATAATCTGTGGTTCAGGAAGTAGATATACCTAAAATCATTAAAAAATAAAATTTTATTTTTATATTTATTGTAAATTTTTTCGAAAAAGCTTAAATATTTATATATTTAGGTACCTTAAATAAACATAAAACAAATTTAATGTTCAGCATATACCAGGTCAACATATACCTTCGGTCAAATTTTATTTCCCGACCATCGCAGGGTTTTTATTTAGTTCTAGGCATTTAATATTTTAAAAGTTGCCTTTATTTATCTATCTGTTTTAGTACTCTTTAAAGACTAGAACAGGGAGAGAAATATATCAATAAATATTCCTACAATTTTCATAAAAAATTACTATACCAATATAGTAAAGAGGTTACAAACTCGACTTACAGTAAACATTAGTATACGGTATACAGTAAAATTTCAAATTATCAAATTTTACTATACTACATAGCAATTTTTACTAAACCGCATACTAAATTTTATGGATACTAAATCTTTTTAAAAATATATTTTTGTCCCTTTTATTTTGTCGTCTCTTAATGTTTCTTCTTTTATTTATGTTTGCAGCGTGTTGGAGGGGAGAACTTTTATTATTTGTCACATTAAATCTCGCAGTTTAAGAACGAAAGTCGCATCGCATAGGATTTCTTGTAGAAGAAAGTTTCTCTAGAAAAAAGTTTCGGACGCATTGTATACTAGCAAGCAAAATTATAAAAAAGTGATACTTAAATAATCTATATATATGATTAAGAAAAAACAACTTTTTTAATTTAGTTTTAAAGGCGACAATGTTTTCCATACGTTTGTGCGGTTGCCTGGACAACAGTATTATAACAACGTAGGTCCTAAAAGTTGAATATTTATTTTTGAGGGCACACCTATAAGACCAATTTTTTTATACGATTCACTAATGAATGTATGATAATGCCTGCATCCACGCCCCATCGCTGGTTAAACTTTTTCGTGAGACAGTTTAAAATTTTTTACGGAAATTCAACACGGGAATAATTAATGAAAACTAGCAATTTTTACACATTAGATGGCCAAGGAACCAAAAACGCATAGCTTGTGTTGTCAATTAGAGCGCAGAGTCCTAAAATTACAGAAACTCAGGCAGTAAGCATCCACGAAACTTTTTAAATCCGCGCTGGTATGTAGCAGTGCAAAGAGTAAGAAGAGTTGAAGAAAAATCAAAGTTTAAAAAGCGATAAGCGCACGAGTATTTTGCAGTGCGCAGTGGCTAGTCTATATAGATTTACCGCCAGAAAAGGATTTCAACAAGTTCAAGAGTTCAAGGTGCCGCTGTAAGCGACGAGAGACATGTGCAAAGACGGCACAACGCCCAGAAGCGCGTAAATAGTTGGCATACCGCAGCTTGGGTTTATTGATCCGAAAGGCTACCGCTGTTGTCGATGGACGTACGTACATAACGGGCAGACGTGAGGTGACAACTCGCGAGAGCCAAGTGTGCCTGGATTTTAAGATCCATTGAGGATCTTTTGCTGACGTGTCAGTGCTTTGCTACTTGAGTTATAGCGAAGAGTTGAGAAAGAAGTCCAGCACGGGTTAGATGTTTTTTCTAACGAGGTATCTGGGACGTGGTGTATTTGTTATTGCAGATGTTTGAATATTATTGTTGATGTAGCGTGCGTAATCGCATTTTTTATTTAAGCTTTGAATTTATAATGGGATAGTGTAAATGTACACTTTACAGCGGCGCACGTCGGCACCGGCCGAGGGTGAATTCGCGAATCAAAATACCGATTATCGCGAATCGAGTCCCGAGATGCAAACAAGCTCGGCTGTGAAAGACTCGAGACAAAGCCAAAAAAGATTCGGCGAATATGAACGTCGATACGAGGTGGACAAAGCCTCTCGCACGACACTTGCAATAACCGCGAATATTCTTAGCCCCACGCGCACTTTCTCGATCTAATTTTAAGCTGAATTGATTGTAATAATATGTTGAAAAATATGTAAAGCGACGCCAGAGATTCGGGGGAAAACGACATTAGAAAATGCGCTCCGAGCCATCGCCAAAAATATGCCGCGCTGTGCCGGGAAAACCCGAGGTTTTTCCGTGATCCGGAAAATTTACCCTTGCGAGACAGACCGTGCCGTGCCGGGAGAACGTATGGTTCTCAAAAGCTGTAGTCTCGCGAGGGTGGTTTCCCGGGCGGAAAATCTCTGGTTTTCAAAACCAGGAAAATGGGTCAGGAACCCGCTGACAAATGTCAGGACTTCGGTGGAAAGGCTGATGAATTATGCGATCACAGACTTCCTCTCCGTTAGTCAAGACAAAATCTGCATGAATCAATTAAAACATTAGCTTGAATAGATAAACGTGGCCTACCTAGATCACGGTAAACATTACTTCATAAAGAACAAAAAAAGAGACAAGAGAATTCAAGTTAAATGTACAAATAAACATAGACATTTACACAATTTATAGTCTTTCACAATTATTTATTTAGCCAAATTATACAATAGCCCGACTAAAAATTGCCCATCAAGGATTGTCATTATGATTTCAAATTTGAAATGGTTAAATAATTTAAATCAAACAAACTACTTCTCGAATCTGTCTTATACACTAAAGCTGTAAATAAATAAATTTGTAATTATTATTTCTCATTCACGAATGTATCGCATACGATTATTCGATATGAATTCGCAACTTTACATGTGTAAAAAGCGTGACCTTCAAGGTTTCAGCTGAGGAATGTGTCCCGCTAGTGTGTCGAATACGTTTATTATGGCTTGCAAAGCGCCCGAGATCGGACTGAGGACGAACGCCGTCCCGCCGAAACGCTTACACAAACAATTCAATGCGCCTGTCGGAACTCGAGCCGAGGCCATTCGATACGCAACCCGCCTTAATAAATAAGCAACCATTTGAACTAATTATTCGAATTACTCGCATGCTACCGATTCTAATTATTTTCAGATATCTACTTACTCCCTTAATGAAAAGACGACGCTTAGAATTTCGAATCCGCCGAAGTAACGAACGGCCGAAAACATGTCCCGTCCAGACGTAATTCCGCGAATTGTTCAGACGACGATGAAAATCCGACTGTCGGCAGAGATTATGATCAGCGTGGCCTTCTTCCTCTCTCCGGACAGCAGGGTTATATTTTCCGTGTCCTTGTCCTCGGGCTCCACTCAGGTTAAACAGCTCGAGTCCGTCGACCAGCCGCGTGGATTATATTATATTTTCTTTGATATTGTTCTGACAGACGTGCGCTTTCCTCCACGATTATCGAAACTCTGTGTCGCGTGTTCTGCTTACGCCGAGCCTCGTCTTTCCCCCTCCACTCTGACACACGAACGACCACCTCCCTCTCAGCTCGGCCGCGCCTAACCGCCACACTTTGCCCGATGATCTCGACGAGACAGCTGACGTGATAAAAGGCCGTGGCTCGGAGGTGACGTGATCGCACAATGATCAGGGGTTTCTGCGAAACGGAAACCAGAGAGGGGTAATCTCGTGCAAGCGCTTAAAAGGGCAGCGCGACACGCGCTCGGCTCAATTGAACTCTGGCCTTGCTGAAATAAAGGTAATCGTCGTTGTAATATTTCTCGTTCATTAAATTTGTGATTTCTACAACATCGTTTTTTCCTCAAACCCCAGCATTGTCCTTTACAGTTGAATTGTATCTTTTTAGTTATTAGAGTATCCCTGGTAGAAAATTAACGGTTAAAATTCGTTAAAAAGTTAAGTTTAATTGGCCAGTTTTATCAAATTTTAATGTAAAAAAATAAATTAAAATATTGCTAATATTTTAGTGATACGTATCTATAATACCACATCAGTATTATTATTATTATTATATTGACTTAAATGTTTCAGTTTACCTCGCTACGCTCGGGTGCTAACTACGCCGTGTAAAAAAGAACCATTTAAGTCACACATATCGTAATGTACTATTTTAATTTAGAAGATTTGTTCCATATATTTTGTTTAAATTAGATATAATTGAATGTAGTTTTGTGATATATTATATATAATCTTGATCTCGAATTAAATTTTGGTTAGTTGTTGGTTTATTCTTGTATCGATTGCATTAAAATATAAAAGTTAACTTATTAATTTGTTGATATTAATGATTCATACAATTAATTAAGAGTGGAGCAGAAATGTAATGATGAAAAATAGATAATCCAGTTGAACAAGACTATGGTAAAAACTGATATATCTGACATAAGTCAAAATCAGTAAATCTGGAATAAATCAGATGAAGTTATATGAGTCAACTGGAAAATGATAAACTAATGCATCTGACATAAGTCAAAGTCAGTAAATTTGAAATAAATCATGGATATGATTAAAATTGAGCAACTGGATAATGTTAAAACTGATGCATCTGACTGACGAGTCATAATCGGTATGCCTGATTTTAAATCAGAGTAATGTAAAAGCCTGGCCAGATAATAATACGAAGTATCCAGTTGCAATTATGAAATCTGTTGTTTGATTCAGATGATTGTGTGTCATAGTCCTATATGGTACGACGGGTGATGCCGGTACAATGGACAGGTATTAACACAATGTTTTAATACTCTTATTTGTTGGCTGTAGTACTTGGCGGAAAGAGCGTATTCAAAGTTCCGTTGCTATTTGATTTAGAGCTCACTACACGGCTCAATGACTAGTTAACGTTGAGCGAAAATATCTCCAGTACCCAGTATAACATGAGCATCGCAAAGAAGGCAAAAGTGTCGAAAGAGATTATGAATCTTGTATTTGATAACCTTAATATGCCAAATACCGTAATAAGTCAAATGTAAAATCAATGAAATATGCACAGTGGAAATAAAATAGTCAAAATTTGAAAATAGAAAGTCATGAAAATGAATTTGAATCATAAAGTTAAAATTCTTTAAGAGGCAATAATTATAATTACGGATGTATTAAAAAGTACTGTATATTTTATGAATTGATAAAAGAATTAATTTTAATATTGTATGTGTTACCGTTTCAATTAAAATATGATTATTTGTTTAGCGTTCAATTGTCCTAGTTTGTAATCAAAATCATTGCATTAAAATAAAATTCAAGTGTTCCGACGAAATGATGACAATTTATATCATTTCGTAGGCCGCGTGCACGGCGTTCGTAGAGGATCGTCCGGGGCCGCTTTTCTCCTTCACTGACTGTGACATGAATTCTCATGAAATAAGCCAGTCTGTAAATGAAGGAGGGCACGGGGTGGAAAATGCGCAAAGCCTTTTCCACGGACGTTTGGCTACAGGAACACTTGTGCGTGTACGAATTCGAATGTCGCGTTGCTATGGCAAATTATAAGACAAGAGAAAAGAAGGGGACAATTGAGCGAGAGAAAAGAAAGAGAGGAGAATTTTGTGAACAGCGAACGAGAACAGACGTGTTACGAATTTTGTTAATAAAATGATAAAGTTTCAAAACAGTCTCTTGTGATTTTCTTTTTGCGCGAACTGATTTTGATCAGCTACAGTATGTTTATGTGATACAAGTATAAGCAATATAACTATGATAAAAGTTATTATATTTGTGTTTCTAAATCATTGAAGGTTTAGTATAAAGATATGGAAACTGAAAGTATGATCATTTGAATGTACTATTAGAAATAGATAATTATGAGTTTCCACTTATATAATTATAACCTTGGAATGTGGTTAAAGTCTTGGTTAAAATACTATAGATAAAAATAGTATAACTATATAAGTATAATCGAATAGTAAAAGGAATTGAGTATTATGTTTTTTGTCGAAAAACGAAGTAAAGCTTATTTAGGCAAATATATAAAAAGTAAAATTTGGAAATATTTCAAAAAGTCCTTAGAATATGAAAGAAATGGAAACAAATATTTCAAAGTCATTGCTAAAAAAAAAAAGAAAAAGATTTGTTGAAGTAATGATAACTTATGTATTGATATATGGATTAAATAATGTTGAATGTCTCAGAGTTTATTTAGTGTTATTTAAAAATTATTGAATTTATGAAGTTAGTGTAATTGGTACTCAACATTTAATAAAATATGCAAATAAAATAAAATGTTATCAATATGCTAATTAATAAGCATGAATTTGATTAAAGTTGTTATAAAATCAAAGGAATATTAAATATTGTTGAGCATTGCAAGCTATAAACAGTCTAATGAAATTTAAAAGAGATAATATGAAAATTCACTAGTAGATAAGACTGATAAATTGAAATAAGATTTATAATTTATTACTGTTAAAATAAATAAGTTTGTGGTATTGTTATAATGCAATTAATTACATTATTTGGTGCTTATATATAGTGGGAAAAAAATTTATGCAGATAGAAGCAGTCTGTAAGGTATTTAATACTCCAACACTTTCATGGACGTGTGCGATTCACGGCTAAGAAATCAGATGACTGCAAAAGACAATAATATTAATAATGATGATAAAATTTTGTGCAAGATCTTTAAATATGCAGTGAAGTAAATTGCAGTCAGACAGGTACTGATTTTGATGCCCCCATCAGAAACACCAGGGAGCTCTATTAGAATTAACGCGTACTTCAGTTGTACTTCAGCGACCTCTTATATTTCATATAATATATGATTAACCGCGAAGGATCAGTTTAAATCATTTGAATTTTCCTTTATGTCGATATTAGATCAATATTATTGTGAAACGCGTTATGTCTATGAAGAAAGCCGCCGAAACAGAAGACGGACTATATGAAGTCAGGCTGACGAAGCCTAACAAGGCAGAGCAGCGTATGGCCATCACCTTCGTGACGGAGGCGGTGGCCAGGAAACTGCTCGAGTCGGCCCGACTCAAAATAGGGTGGGTCAACTGCAGGATCCGGCGACGACAAGTCGCCGAGCGCTGCTACAGGTGCCTGGGATACGGGCACCTTAGTGCAACCTGCAAAGGCCCAGATCGCAGCGCCTCGTGCTACCGGTGCGGTGGAGGGCTGCTCAAAGCTGCCGACTGCGCAGGGGAACCCAAGTGCTTCCTCTGCGAAGGAGCCGGGAAAACCGGAGCCGCGGTAGCGCACACAGCCGGGTCCGGAGTCAGTGGGGCTTTCCGCAAAGCCCTGATAGGATCCCATCGCAATGGTTAAGGTTCTACAGGCTAACCTATGGAGGAGCAGGACGGTCCAAGACTTGCTTGCCCAGACCTGCCTCAAGAAAGATGCAGACATAGTCCTTGTTAGCGAACAGTATGGAGACGGGGAAGGCGCGGGCTGGTACAAAGACGCCCTTGGCACCGCGGCTATCTGGATCTGCAATCCACACCGCCTCCAAGTGGTATGCCACGGATCTGGCAGCGGCTTCGTTTGGGTGAGGGGCGATGACGTTACCTACGTTAGCCGCTACCTCACGCCGAACGAGGATATCGGGGGCTTCCAGGAGAAACTGGACGCCCTCGAAGACGTGGTCAGAGAAGTTGAGAGGGAGCTGATAGTGACCGGAGACTTCAATGCCAAAGCTCTCGAGTGCGGAGAACCGCAGCTGGACTCTAGAGGAAGACGAGTCATGGACATGGCGTCCAGACTGGGGCTGGTTGTGCTAAACACCGGCTCGACGTCGACCTTTAGACGACCCGGCTGCAGGGAGACCATCATCGACGTCTCGTTCGCTTCAGAACGTCTGGCTGCACACATGCGGGACACAGCCAGCGATCACCAGTACATCACGTTCTGCGTACGTGAGAACGAGCCAGTCGAGGAAGCTCCACGGAGCTGCACTCGCAGGTGGAACGTCGATGAGATGGACACCGAGAAGCTGTCTCAGGCCCTAGAACGTGGTCAGCGAACCTTGGTCGAGATACCAGATGGAGTCCCCGCCTCGGAGCGGGCAGAGCTGGTGGTCGGCGCCATAATGCGCCTTATCCAGCGAGCCTGCAAAGAGGCGGTGCCAATTAAAAAAACAGTGGGTAGGAGGCGTCTTGCTTACTGGTGGAAGTAGGTGATCACGGGTCTGCGCCGAAACTGTCTTCGCTTGAGACGTCAAGCCAAGAGGACAAAGAGTAGGCAAGATCCCAACTCGGAGCTCAAGATCGCTGAACATCAGGCGGCGAGAAGGAGTCTTGGCCGGGCAATCCTGGCCAGTAAAAAAAAGGGCATGGATAACCTGCGGGAGGATCTCAACAAAGATCCCTGGGGATGGGGGTACAAAATAGTCATGCACAAAGTGGGCGCGTTCGCCAAGGACGCTCCCATGAGCGCGGAGACTATGGAGGAAATCGTCCGTACCCTTTTCCCCGACCATCCAAAAAGACCGGATAATCCGCGGGAGCCGCTGCAGGTAGAGATCTCACCCTTCACGAAGGGCGGAATTGGACGCGGCGGTTAAAACAATGAAAAATAAGAAGGCACCAGGACCGGACGGGATACCGGCCGAGGTTCTGAGGGCATTGACGAAAAGTCATCCGGAGCTCTTGCTGTCTATGTACAACACTTGCCTCCAGGTGGGAATATTTTATTCCTGCTGAAAATAGGCGAGACTGGTGCTGGTAGGCAGGGGTAAAGGGCCTTCAGGCGCGGCAACATCCTACAGGCCCCTGTGCATGTTGGATACCCCGGGGAAACTCCCGGAACGGATGATAAGACCCCGGCTGCACGCAGCATTGCAAGCAGCCGGTGACCTCTCCGAAAGACAACACGGCTTCCGGAGAGGAAAGTCTACTATCGAAGCAGTTCAGGAGATCGTGGAGGCAGCCAGGAGTACAGAGCACGGAAATCACTTTTCGCGCCCGATCTGCCTCCTGGTGACACTTGATGTCAAAAACGCGGTGAGATGGTCCGACGTCTTGCAGGCAATGGAGCGTGACTTCAGGGTACCAGAGTACCTACTCCAGACTATCGAAGACTATCTGAGGAACCGTTTCATCCTGTATGACACGTCAGAGGGCCGAAAAAGAAGAGAACTGACTGCGGGAGCGGCCCAGGGCTCTATCCTGGGGCCTGATCTATGGATGAACATTTCCTACGACGGACTACTAAGGACGGAGATGCCAGGGGGATGCTCCCTGGTCGGGTAAGCGGATGATGTTGCTGTCACCATAATCGCAAGAAACGTGGAGATAGCGCAGACGCGACTCGACCAAGTCATGTGCCGCGTACGCCGCTGGATGGGAGATCATGGGCTGGAACTAGCGGAGGCCAAAACCGATATCGTTCTTTTCACGAAGAAGCGCATCCCGAAAATCCAGGAATGGAAGATAGGAGACACGACGGTGCACTCTAGAGCAGTCGACAAGTACCTGGGGGTGACGCTTGACAACAAGCTCACTTTCGGGGAACATATCCGCAAGGCGGTAGACAAGGCGGTCGTGGTAACGACGACTCTCAGCAGGGTGATGGCCAATATTGGCGGTCCTCGCCCAGCGGTGAGACGTCTACTGCTGCGGACTGCCGAGTCAATAATGCTCTATGGTGCAGAAATGTGGGCCGAGGCGCTGCGGCACGAGATCTATCGCAAGCGCCTTGCGGCGGTCCAGTGGAGATGCGCTCTAAGAGTGGCGAGCTCGTATAGCACGGTCTCGGAACCGGCTGCCCTAGTGATCGCGGGGGCTATCCCCATCGATCTTCTATCCCAGGAGCGTAAGTAAATCCACCAAAGGAAAGAAGATCTGGGTTGAACGAAAGCCAGGGAGGATGGGATCAGGAAACGCGCGGAAGATGGACGGCAAAGCTCATCACTCAACTGTCGCCGAGGCTGGGACGGCAGCACGGCGAGGTGCATTTCTACCTTACCCAGTTGTTAACCGGTCACGGATACTTCCGCGCGTACCTACACAGAATGGGTAAGGCAGAAGGACCAGAGTGTCTATGTTGCCCCTCCCCAAAAGACGATGCCCTTCACACGTTTTTCACGTGGGATTCAGCGATGAAGGGATGAACGGGCGAGCATGGGGGATAATGACGACTGCCTATCACCGGACGGCATGGTCCCATACATGCTCGCCCGAGAGGACAATTGGATCCAGGTAGCGCGCTTCGTTGAGAAAATACTTCGACAGGAGTGCGCTGACCTCCAATAAGCAAGATGCTGAAATGGGACGGCGCCGCCAGGCGTACTGATGACCCCACCCCGAAGTATTCCCTAAGGTTAGTTCCGGGGTGGAATAAAATCATGCGAAGAGGGGTCTTCTCGGTGGATTTTGGTCGGCCTGAAGCTGCAGCATTGCTGCGACGTTGGGCTGGCAGGCATGCAGTGGGGAGGTGGGTTTGGTGGGTAGTCTGCAGAGCAGGAGTCCCACACTCTAGTTCATCAAGGTTGGCGATCAAGCGCTTCCCCCCCCCCCCCTCTATAAAAAAATAAAAAAAAATTAAGAAGACTGGAGTAATGCGTATTTACTAGGGAGTATATAGAGATAATTCGATATTTCAATACTGTCCCGTATGCATACAATGTCAGCAGTATTTCAATATTAGTATTTGTTCGATTTTTACAATTCTTTTTCAGATTAAAAAATAATCTATGCACCTCAAATAGTTTAGGACAGTTCGAAATAAACTAATGTACACAGTTCACTTCGAATGCCAGCTGAACTTACTAGTACATTAGCTATAACAGATTATGTGTATTTATGTGTAAAATAACGTATAATTCGTGGAAATAAGAAATCTGAGTCTAGAAAGAGAGAAAACTACGCATATGCGTCAAAGGCCTGTAGATCCTTTGTCGAGTGTTTTAGTCTCGCACGGGTATCTCGCTCGAGCAGTCGTATTTATCAGACGAGAATTCTTTCCTATACCAGTTCAATAAAACGAAACTTATTTGGTTTAGTATAAATTACTGATTTGTTCATTTAATATTCAGCTATTTCCAAAATATAATAAAGCAAAATAATATTTATTTTATATTTCGTTTCGAATACTTTGTCGCTATCAACAAGATGAAATCAAAGCTTCTACTTACGAACAAAATAAAGCAAATACTTATTTTTTTCCTATCTTCCACAACAGCATATCGGCGAAAGAAATAATAGCTTTTGTAGTTTAATGGATTCTTCTCTACTCTACCACTTCAAGTCACGACAACTTTCAAACACGTCGCAGATAGCCGAATGCTCTGGATACAACTTTATTTTTTACAAATCAGTTCAGATTATAGTTTATACTTAAGCCTTACTTTAGTTGCACTTGCATAGCGTAAAGGAAATTTTACGATTTTTACATACATGATGATGCTTGCTAAAATTATTTCAAAGGCCGTAGGATTTATGCGAGACGAATTATCAAGAACTTTTAAATTGAATCTTTATATGAACTTGGACAAATAATTTCAAGTAGTTCTAAATTTCTATTGTTTTCAATTGTTTCATATACCCAGACTGCAAGCTAAAAATGCTTGTTTTATAAAAACTACTAATCCAACATAATTCATTTTAGTTCTGGTTTTTTATTAAAAAAATTAAGCAGTAACTGGCTCCTTTTTTACCCCTTACTTCATATCGTTAGCTAAAGTTCAGAATGTTTTGTGAAAATTCACACATGTTTTTATGGGGTTATGAGGGGGCTATCGTATTTAAAATATTAAGGTTTAAATTTTTTTATGAAAATTATACAATTTATTATTATCACAGGTGGTAGATGAAAACAGCCAGTAAGGGCGATGGCAGGGCGCCCCACCCCTTTGACTGTCAATCTTTCCCTATCCTACAGATTTTGATCGGATTTTTCTAATTTTCATAGTCCTTTGCTAAGAAAAATAATTTGTTTAGCAAAATAATTAATATGAAAATATTTTAAAATAGCATTTTTATACTGTACATTTGAATAATATTTTATCTATTAAAACTATAAATTTAGTTGGAGGAAGCAAAGTGCTAAATAATCGGTAGCGGCTTTTTTTCGATTTCTCGTCTGTTAGCTTCATATTTATTTTTGGCCTCTATCATTTCTATGTATACGTAAGTTTTAATTTAACATTTTACAAATTACTTTTATTAGTCAGCTTTAACATGATGCAAGTCACTATCAAAGAAACAATATTTATTTTGATTATCCGTTACGAGGCCATCACAAATTAATTCAATCTTAACGTGTCAAGGCTTTTCGGACTCGTTTGTCCACACAACTCTTCATTTTACAGAAGCAATCTTGCCGATGGTTGAGCGGTGCACACTGCTGATGTTCAAACATCGCCCGTCGTGTTTGTTGCGAGGGCGCGTTGAGCCGTAGTCAGTGTGTGTATGCGTGTTAGTAGAAAGCAAACACCACCACCAGAAATACATATCAAGTACTGTTACATTCTTTTTGTCAACTTACGTTTAATCCACTCGATGAACGAGACCAATTTTGGAAAGTTGACCTCTGTAGTAAACTTGCCACCGCTGATGCTCTCGTTCTTGGTCCTTGCGTTAAGCCTAATGAGCTTAAGGGATTACTTTTGCGTTTCTTGCTCTTTTCGTGCAAACATCTCACCCTTTCTCATGCTTTCCAGACTTTTTAAAACCTTCCTCTCTTGGAAATTATCCGTTATTCCGTATAGTCCACAGCTAGAGAAAGAATCGCGTTGTAACCGAAGAGTAATATAAGTTTGAAATTGTTATATGTCTTAATTGTTAAAAGAGGCTGAGCGTTTCACCACGACAAAAGAAATATTGTTGCTGTGGTGTAGGCATGCGTGTACGGCATTCATATGGTTTGTCCAGGGCCGCTTATTCCTCTCATGTGAGAGTCACGGGGCAAGGGGGTAATGTTTAATCCCCTCTTGCGGACGGTTTACGGGGCGCGGGTTAATGTGATGCCCTCTTGCGGACGGTTTAATACGGGGCAAGGTGGTAATGTTAAGACCTCTTGCGGACGGTTGTCACAGAAGAGCTCAGGGAAACAAAAGGGAAAACAAAAAAGGTCGGATTCCAAGGAAACCAGAAGGTTAATAAATTTGTAGTGTGCGCGGTTCACTTTTTGTCTAACTGACAAAGAAGCAGGACGTAATTAATTCAATAAAGAGTTTTCAAAAATATAATTTCGTTTGCGCGAAACATTGGTTTCAAATCGCGTAATTCCTAGTATCGGAATGGCTGAGACTGCTTTCTTTGCTTCGTTTTTTTGCCCTCGTTCTCCCTTGACTGCCTTAATTTAAACATTATATTTACTTAATCTTCACTATATTAACTTTATTGTTTCTAAGTAATTTTTATACATTATTACATTCGTGTCCTAATCAGTCAAAAACGCTGTCATTTATATAATATAAATAATCTTGTATATAATTTGCTCAAATCATTATCTTTTTCTTCAGTGTGAAAGGACGGTGAAGTTAGCTGCGCATGAAAAATGATAGGGAAATGCTTCTCCACCTTTTTTACATGTCCTCACATTCCTCATATCATTGCGGGGTTACATACAAAATAATATTACTGCGGCGTCCTATTAAATTAAGAGTTTATATTATAGGTATAAAAATCATTTAAGAGCGGTGTCTAAGTATACAAGGTTGCCAGTGACGAGGTCTAGGAGGTGTGCTCCATGGTTTTTAGTGTCTAGGTATGAAAATCATTTGAACGCGGTGTCCAGGTGTACAGGGTGGCCGATGACGACGTCTAGGTAGTTCGCCCCGTG
>QLSS01000432.1:39121-93066 GCA_024372645.1 Trichomalopsis sarcophagae
CGTAATGAAGCGAGGAGCAACTCTCAAGATAATTACTATTTAACTTGTCATGCCCGTTTCATTGTAATTATGGTGTTTGTATGACGTTCTAATACATAAAAAGAAAATTTCAGTTGTTGACCAATAAACAAAGTGAAATGGGCATGGCAAGTTAAATAGTAATTATCTTGAGAGTTGCTCCTCGCTTCATTACGATTAAATATAATAAACTTGACTTTGTTTGATTGATCTCAGTTCTTTTCTAACTGTAATTTCGTTGCTGAATATATCAAACTCGCCTAACCTTTTACTTTTTCAAAATTTAATTTTTTTTAGAGATTATAATAATTAACGATTTATCAAGACGAAGCTGAGAGATGAGAACGGAACGACAACAGATGTTAAGACGTGAGGAGTAAGACGACAGCATCGTAAGGCCAAGAAGACTAGTGCATCACGACGTAAAGACGAAGACGCTAAGGCGACGAAAAGACGTAAAGAAGCAGTAAATAGACGTAAAGACGCTAAGACGAGGAAGACGTAAGATGCTAAAACGAGAGACGTAAGACGTTGAGACTTAAAAGACGCTACGTAGAATACAGACAAAAAGACGTAAGAGACGAAAACCGCGAGACGTAAGTTGATAAAGACACGAGAGAGGACAAGACGCGGGAGACGACGAAACGCGAGGGACGGATAGAAGATGAAGCCTGTACTGTAAGGCACTTTCGCGCCGTTGCGAGAGTCCGCGCTGAACGGCAGGGGCGCGAGTGCTCCGGCGACTCCTCTTTCGCGAACGGTCTGGACGGCAACAGCCCCGGACACGCTCCCAGAATCTGAAAGGCCAATTATATTAGGCCCCGGACTCACATCGTGCGCTAACGAGTCTGAGGGCTTTAGCCCCGGACTTCGTTACCAAGAGACGCATCTGGCGGCCTATAGCCCCGAATATGAACCCAACAACCTCGAACTCGACAACTTACGACGTGTTTAGGCCCTACAAATTTCAATAAAAATAAACTTTTTAAAATGATAAAAACTATCTTTATTTAGGGAGCCCTCCAAGAATCCTCTTCCAGAAGGTCGCCATCAATCTCTTCACCACTAATAATCGGCAACCGGCTATCGCGGCGTATCGAGTCGGTTACCCTGGCGAACTCGGTTCCCGGAGAAATTACTCGAAGGTGTAAGGAACCGAACCTGGAGGGCCTCTCAAGGTCGCAGAGAGAAATTCCCGGCTTCAATAACTCGCGGGATATTCTAGATAATTCGAATACAATTCGGATGAGCGAAAGTTCCCTAATCGTCCTCGAACCAAGCTCTTTCCTCTCTCCGGTAATCGCGCATCTAGCCGCCGCAAAATTAAGGCCTCTCTTTGAGGCAACCGATACCGAATTACCGTAATCGAATCCAACCACAAAACTCGCTTACTTATTTCTAATTCCAATTCTTCGGCGACGGTCTTTAT
This sequence comes from Trichomalopsis sarcophagae, assembly GCA_024372645.1. Lineage (NCBI taxonomy): Eukaryota > Metazoa > Arthropoda > Insecta > Hymenoptera > Pteromalidae > Trichomalopsis > Trichomalopsis sarcophagae. Next base: position 40,569 of record QLSS01000432.1, read on the forward strand.
TAATCTCGCGCCAAGCAACGCGGCTTGTAACTCGAGCCTGGGTATCGATAAAGGTTTGAGCGGCGCAACTCTCGACTTCGCCATGACTAATACAACGTGATTTGATGCTCCCGGGGAAATAAAGCGCGCGTGAACAGCTGCCGAATACGCTTTGAGACTAGTATCGCAAAAAACATGGAGTTCGGTTTGCGTGAACGAGTTTTCCTTCTCTGTGATGCATCTCGGCACGCGACACGTGCTTACATCTTTCAGGTATTTTGTCCATTCTAACCATCCAACCTGCTCTTGGTCCCTCAATTGCTCGTCCCAACTAATTCCGCTTCCCCATATTTCCTACATCAAAATCTTTGATTTTAAAGTAAACAGGGAGATTAAACCGAGTGGATCGAAAACAGACATTATGGTCTTCAAAAATTCGCGTTTCATGGGTTTTCTCGAGCCATTTACTAAATCCTCGGGGACTCGATCTATTCCAACGTTGAAGCCAAGCGTATCAGTTTCCATATCCCAAAAAAGGCCTAGAACTCTCTCTCGCTCTCCTCCTCGATTGCAGAGCTGCATTTTTGCAGAGCTTTTTCCGCACGCTCCCTCCTCAACAGAGTCAATTGCTCGCTCATCTTTATTCGCCCACCCGTGCATTTGAAAATTTACCACTGCGTTTATCTCGATTACGTTCTGCACTAACTTTGCGGCTTCTTCTACGCTTTTTCGGCTGATTAAAATATCATCTGCGTAACAGTCCCGTTTAATACTTTTCACGGCGATCGGTTTCGCCTCTGTATGGGACAAGACTACATTAAGGTTATAAAATAAACTGTGAAAACATTGTTGATCAGATATTATAACTTTATTGAAATCTCCTAACGATCGGGCCCTGGTGTGACCTTCTCTCACAAGTTGTCGCCGAGAACTGACGCTCTACTCATTAAACGCCGCCGAAAACTCGGGCCCGCTAAAACAAAGACGCTTTCCCGAGGACTACCGAAGGGACTCTAAGCAGTGCGTGCGCTCCTCTATATCTATAGCTATACACACGCAGTCATGTGCTCGCGCGAACGCCTCCCACCACTCAACTCTCTGGCCTGGCAGTCACAGACTAGCCTTTTAGCTTTTCTGCACTGAAAGTGACCCTCAAAATCCGCGGAGTAAAACTCCTGAAGGGGGTCGTGGCAGTCTAGGAATGATTATAAAATCACTCCTAACCGTATTGGCCTGAAGCCACGAATCACCTTGTCGATTCGCGCATATGAGAGCCAAATGACGGAGAAACGTTCGCTAAATTTACTAATAGGTAAAATACATTATTAATAAAGAATAAATACGCTGCACTTGCTCTTATCCCTAGTAGCCCTCGGTTACGTCCGGAACAGCATCGGCAAATGAATCCGCTTTATTATCATTTACGTATATAGCGCTACACTGCGACGACTTGGCACCGAATAATAAACAAGTCATCTCGTATACATCTGGCTCTCTTGTTCTATGCCTCCCGCGCCAAAGAAAGCTTTGCATTCTGCGGTCTTTCTCTATAACACTCACGCGCATGTACATATCGTCGATGTCCGCTTTTATCGCGATCGCGTATAATCGGAACCTAGTCATTACGCCTGGAAGCGGTTGTAATAAGTTCGGACCTTGATCGAGCTGATCGTTCATACTCTCGCCCCCCCGTTTCTTCGGCTAAGTCGTGAACTATTCTAATTTTCTTCGGTTTGTTTATATTACAAACCCCAAAATGTGAATTGAACCAACGCTGTAATCCAATTTCTTCTTCGGAAATCTTCCTCGCGTATCCTAAATCTATGAGTCTCTGGATTTCTTTATAATATAACGCTCCGTACGTCACGTTTTTGTCGATTTTTCGCTCTTCCGCGAAAAGTCTTTTCAGCGCCGTTTTATACGTGTTTGTTAGCGGAAAGGAATCTTTTTTGCTGTAAGAGTCCCGTTTCCCAGCCATTTTTAACGCGCCTAGTCGTACTTTCCAAAATACTAATCGCTCTCTTATGTTTGGCGCTCGGACGGACTATTTCTGTAACCCCGAAATCGTCTATCTGGAAATATTCTTTTATTAAGTGATCAAGGCTCTTATCGTGCTCAGCCGATTTATCCGCGTCCGTATTTACATTAGTATTCGCGCAAGCTGTTATCTCACGGCACACGTCGCTTGATTTGGTTACGCCGAGTACAATCCAGCCCAGTGACGTCAAAGATAGCGCGATTTCCGTTCCCGAAACAGCTGGAATGTCACGCGTAGCTAGCAATTGCCAGTTATCCTGTCCTATGAGGATTTCGGGTTGTGCATTTTCGTACGGTTGCACAAAAATACCCTCTAGAAGTGCCGCTGGTTTGCTGATCCGCTGGTTCCCTGGAAGCCTCGATCGACTTCTTATCTCCCTCGTTTCGAGTATCGCGCGTGAGCCTCGACGTGTGCAACAGAACATGATGCTGCCTGTTACAGTTGCTGCAATTCGGCGCTTTGCAATCGGCTTACCAGTGGCCTGATTCCAAGCACTTATAACATAAACTAAACTTAAGCGCTAAGAATCGCCGCCTGTCAACAGTTTCACGAATAAAGCCTCTACAATCCGCTGTCTTGTGGTGGTCTCGCTTACATATAACGCAATCAAATTTTCGTGGAACTTCGCCTGTTTGTTCTGGCTCGCCATCGATGCTGGCTTGAGTTACCGCCGCGGTCGCCTTGTTCGTCTTTCCTCCTATTTGACGTTTGGTCAACGTGCTGGACTCGGGCTCGTCTAGGCTTTCGGGCTCAACCGTGAAAATGCCGCCCGCTATCGAGAGCTCTGTTTGCTCATAAAGGAAGTCCGCTAGTATGTCTAATTTTGCTTTTACTTCCTTTATTCCAGCCGCGTACGCGTTGTATCCAAATTTCAATGCAGATGGCGATTTTCGCGAGATACTTTGCACCAAATCCGGTCTCTCTAAATGCCCCGTAAGTTTGAGTAATTGTAACGCGCAAACTGCATTTTTCAATTTCGCGGCGAAATGCATCAGACTGCTTTTTCCCGTGTACATCGCGGGCAGATCTTTCAGTTCGTTCACTATCTTACGCGCCACGGCATCTTTGTTACCGAAGAGTAACTCTAGCGTCCTTATGACGCTTTCTGCGTCTCGACCCGTCACCAACAACGCCTGCACCGCTTCTCGAGCTTCTCCCTTCAGCGCTGCAAAAAGTCGGGAGATATTTTCCTGCGGAGTATAACCGCCAAGGTCGGACGTCGATGTAAACGTCTCCTTGAAGTAAACCCATTCCAGCGGATCGCCCGAGAACGTAGGCAAAGATTTCGCGGACGTCAATCTGTTGACAAGCCTCGAATTTCCCTCAGACGTAGTGTTATCACGCACCGCACGCAGCGTCGACTCTATCGCCTCTGTCAAACGCAACATCGGATCGCTTCCGAACCCTTCTTCATTCGCATTGAAATTCACATCGTTATTAAACCCAAAATTTCGCGTTCTATCGTTTGGATCAAAACCTCTCTCACTTTCGATGAAAATACGATCGTTACCCTCAAGATCTCGGTTGCTATTTTCACCAGAATCTAACACTCCGCAACCAAAGGTTCGTCCGCGATCATTGCCCAGAAAATTCGCACTGCGCCCATTTCGACCATTATTTAAGCCAGGATTTAACATGCCGCGATCGTAAACGTGACCTCGATTATCGCTCAAAAGATTTGTGCTACGTAAAAGACGATTATTATTTACACCGCGTGTGTCACCGTCAACGTATCGTCCGCTATGATTACTGGTGCTAAAATTGACGCTGCGCACGTCTCGATTGTTTGCAAACTCGCGGCCGTGTTCAATAATAAAACTACGTTTCGGCGGGCCACCGATGAGCCCGCGATTTCTATGCACACTGAAATTGCTCGCAATCGCATTATTTGCGAGGCCGCTGCCTTCGCTTATATCAAAATCAAGCATCTGCGGGTTAACAGCACTATTCGGCCAAGGGCCTCTTATTCGCTCTATCGTTGAAATCCGTTGCTCATGATGTGGGCTGTCCTCCTCAACTCCAGGCTCCGATGACGATGTCTCCGACTGCTGCGCGTCCGCTCGGCCTTGGACGGCTCCTAGCACAACCTCGTCGTTGAGCACCCGGATCACCGGAGATAGAGGGACTCCCGGCCTCGGCGGTGGCTGGGTAGATGCGTTGGTTTCGGCAGCCGCAGCTCCGGCTTTTGCCGCGCCGATCGGTGCGTTGGTTCTGGCAGCTGGAGCTCCTGCTTCTGCTATGTCCGGCGCCGTAGTCTTCTTTGTCCTTCTCGTCGTCGTGGCTTTCGTCCCCGTGGCCATCGTCTTCTTCTGAGCGCCTTTGGGTTTTACAGCGCTTGTTTTCTTTGCAGCAAGTGCCTTCGTACCTGCCTTCTTCGTCTTATCACCGCTTCCCGCTCTGGCTTTCTTGGCTGGTGGTTGACTCGTGCCTGGAGGATCAGCTTCTCTTCGCTCCCCGCTGGCCCTCGTCCTTCTTTTAGGCGGCATGATTCTTCACGTTCTTGTTCGACTTGACAAATCCTTTCCTTGACTTGCAATTTATCCTGTTTTCCTTTTACCCGATTCGAAATGAATTAACGGGTTTCGGCACCAGTTTGTTAAGGATAGGCTTGGTCCAAGGATCTCGGTAATAATTTGAAGTCTAACACACAATTCGAAGCAAACAATATTATAGGTTGAATCTTTATTTATAACGTAACCACAAATGAGTAGCAGCCTGTATCGCGACCAACTACTCGCACCAAGGGTCAGAGTGCATCTGACTGCCGTCGATCCTTCATCGATCTGGATCGCCACTGCCCCCTCCACCTATGCTAATCGCCGCCTAATACGCCGCTGATGGTTGTTGAGGCGTCGCGGGGAGAAAGAGAGAGAGAGAGAGACAGAACTTGTCGCGCGTGAACCTTTAAGTTGTACGCGTAACACCTTACATGTAAAGGGCAGTCGCCACGTCGCCTCGCTCCTCAGCCGAGAACGTGCCACGGCCGCCTTTCTTGGCTTGCCCGTGCAACGTGGGACCCTCAAAGCAATGGAGCAAGCTCCCTTTGGCTCTGCAAAGTTAAAATAGTGAACATTTCACTAATTGTCACAGTGAAACTTTTTTCCACTATTAAATTAGTAGAACTTCACTATTAATTAGTGAAAATAAAATAAAAAGTGAAATTTCAATATGAAATCAGTGAAAGATGTTGGTTACGAGAACGTACAGATAATCATGGCCGCATTTGCACGTGTTATAAGCTGGAGCTCGGAGCTCGAACCTCTCTCGCGCCTTTCGACCAGTTAGTGACAAATGAAAAAACGTGTTCTTCGATGCATGTCAACTTCACAAAGCTGCTCGTGATTGTACAAAAGGTATGTATTGATTAGTTTTGCAAATTAGAGTACTAAGTGTCCGACAAAGATCCCGTTTATTTTTTCTAACCTAGAATATGCTCGTAACACGTGTCTTTTTTCAGTCTTTTTTCAGAACTGTGTAAATTGAGGTTCTCCATGACATCCATCATCTTTTTGAGTACGGAAGAATTGATTGAATTCCTCCGTATAAATCACTCCATAAACCAGGAGACTCGACATATTACAAGGTAAAAAATCCAAATAAATCTTGTATCTATAAGAAAGCTACTTATATTGGATAGGTCAAGTCAGTAAGTAAATAATGACTGAAACTTCATAGTTACAGTTAGTAAACTCTTCAACAATGTGATAAATTAATTGGGTATAATTAATCCACAGTGTAATGTTAGTCAGGTGCATTTTGAGTAAATTTGAATCAATGTATTTACTTTCGACAGTTTAGTTCGACAATCTTATCATTATAAATCTTATCATTATGAATTTTATTTTCTAATTAAAATACAGTAATTTTTAATGTACTGACAGGTTATAAATGTTGTTTGCAAAAAAATAGTCGTATTGATTAGCTAAAACTTAATATTAATCTTTTGAAAAGTCAGTATACATTTACACTATTTTTAGGTTGTAGAATGTATTGATGGTAAAACAGTGATCTTCTTTTTCTTCGGAGTTTGTAGCGGTATTTTTAAGCGGTAATTCAAATTTGATTAATTTTTTTTATCTCTCATTTAATTTATATTATAAAGTTACTTGATAAATTACTAGTTAAATTTTACTAGTTAAATTAAACTACTAGTTAAATTTGTATTTCATATTATTTTAAGAAAATGATAAACAAAAATAGGATTTTACGAAAAATATAATTATTAAATATTTGTGCGCTCTGTAGTTTTCGGTGTCCAGGTGTAAATACTGTTCGAAGACGTTGTATAGGTGTACCGGGTGGCTCATGACGAGGTCATGGGAGTACGCTCCGTAATTTTAGATATCTAGGTGTAAATACTTGACCAGGACAGCGTATAGGATAGCCGATGACGAGGTCTATATGGTGCGCTCCATAGTTTTCGGTGTCCGGGTGTAAATACTGATCAAAGACAGTGTCTAGGTGTACAGGGTGGCCGATGACGAGGTCTAGGTGGTGCGCTCCAATGTTTTCTGAGTCCAGGTATAAATACTGATCAAAGACAGTGTCTAGGTGTACAGGGTGGCCGATGACGAGGTCTCGGTGGTGCACTCCATAGTTTTCGGTGTCCAGGTGTGAATAATGATCGAAGACGGTGTCTAGGTGTACAGGCTGGCCGATGACGCTGTCTAGGTGGTGCGCTCCAATGTTTTCTGTGTCCAGGTATAAATACTAATCAAAGACAGTGTCTAGGTGTACAGGGTGGCCGATGACGAGGTCTAGGTGGTGAGCTCCATAGTTTTAGGTGTCCAGGTGTGAATAATGATCGAAGATGGTGTCTAGGTGTACAGGCTGGCCGATGACGCGGTCTAGGTGGTGCGCTCCAATGTTTTCTGTGTCCAGGTATAAATATTAATCAAAGACAGTGTCTAGGTGTACAGGGTGGCCGATGACGAGGTCTAGGTGGTGCGCTCCATAGTTTTCGGTGTCCAGGTGTGAATAATAATCGAAGATGGTGTCTAGGTGTACAGGGTAGCCGACGACGAGGTCTAGCTGGTGCGCTCCGTAGTTTTCGGTAGCTAAGTGTAAATACTAGAGAGGGACGGCGTCTAGGTGTACAAAGTGGCCAATGGCGAGGTGCAGGGAGTGCGCTCCATAGTTTTTGGTATCTAGGAGTAAATACAAGACTGTAACAGGGTCTAAGTGTTCAGGGTGGCTGATCACGAGGTTCAGGTTATGAGTTCCATTTTTTTTTCTTTTTTTTTTTGTTCTAGTGTGAAAACAAGTCAAGGTAAAAATTTGAGAATGTTGACATTTGAATACTAAACTATACAAACCCACTTATACTTGCCAACATTTCACTTTTTTTGAAAGGATAATTTTTAGATAGACAATATACTTTCACGAAAGTAAATAAAACTTTGATGTTTTTTTAAATTTTATCCCAACCCTGGCTTGACTTCTTAATTCATGTAGATTGTTCATTTAAGTCGTTTCAAAATAAAATAAATAAATATTTGATGGATTCGAATGGATTTATTTAAGTGAGATCATTCACATTTTTTTGTAACGTTAGAGGTATTTACTGTTGGAGATATACAAAATATTAAACTGAAGTTTTTAAAATCTCAGTAGTTTACAATTAGCAGAATACAGTACTAGAACTCGGATTTAGGAAAATAAATTGTAATAAATTTATTAATTGGAATAAATACAACATATTTAATATAAATATTATATTAGAATACAAAATAGTATATTATGGCAATAAGGGGGTGGGGGCAGGGGATTCTTGGCTAGGGTGACAAATGTATTACTCTTCCTGCTGTTTCATAATAGATTGTTTATTACATTACTGAGTTTTACTATTTACTAAGTTTTCCAAAATTCCTCAATATCCCGATTTTCCTAAATATTCCGAATACCTTTAAGAGTGCTCTACAATCTTAAACCACCAATGAGAACACGAGATTTGTCTCGACAAATTACGGCTTTATTTAATAACAAATTATAAATCCGTAATTTGTCGAGAAAAATTTCGTGTTCTCATTGGTCGTTCAGGATTGCAGAACACTCATAATCTTAAATGTAAGAAAATAGCATTCTCCTATAAAAATGTTTTCAGCAATCTTACTTTAACTCGATATGGATGGAATACGATGTTTTCTATGCCAATATCAATTAAATCCTGGAGGATTAAAAGATTTTACACAACATTGTACTATGTATCATATTATTAATGCTACCAAAGGAATACCTGATACTGGATTCATATGTGGGCAAAATGGTTGTCAGAGCAATTTTGTTCATTTTCGTAACTTAAGACGTCACATATTAAATAACCACTTGGCTGAAGCAAATTTGGCAACAGCTGCTGCCGATGACGAAGTCAATGCAGTTGAAATGAATGAAAATATGGAATATGACAATAACGATATATTAGAGCATCATGAAATGGAAGCTGAAGCATTCAATAATATGGCTAGGGATATTGTAAATGCCCCTTTAGATTTGCAATCTTACATTGTTAAAATGATTTGTAAATTGCATAGTGATAGCTCTATGACAGGATCTGCTATAACGAGATTTCTAAACCATAGTGAAAATTTGCTTTCAATCTACTCAAATTCATTAAAAGATGAAATAAATGCTCAACTGGTTCAACATTTAGTAAATAATGAAATTATTAGAGACGTTAATAAGGTTTTTGATAACGAAAATCCATTTCTAGATTTAAAAGCATTTGAAAAGCAAATGAAGGCACTGAATGAAAATAGTGACTACATTGATCCAATCGAAATTCCTTTGGGTCGACGTGTGGATTCCAGATTAAATAAAACAACTCTATCGTATATATCAAAAGAGGTCGTAGAATCTTATCAATATGTTCCTGTAATAAAGGTTTAAAAAATGGTTTTAAGCAATCAAGAAGTTAGGTTAATTATCGATAATGAGCAGCCATCTTCTGATGGTAGTTTTGGAGTCATTTATAGACGGGAATCATTTTAAGAATCATGTTTTCTTTCAAAAGTACAAAAAAGCTTTAAGATTAAAATTATATTACGATGAGAAAGAACTTGTTGGTCCCTTAGGTTCTAAAACGGGTGTTCATAAGGTTGGAGTATTTTACTACCAAATTTCAAATTTACCTGCTCATATGAATTCTGCGTTAAACAGTATTCATGTTTTGATAGTAGCTCATCACGTTGATGTCCAAAAGTATGGCTTCGAGAAAATTCTTTCTCCTTTTATGAAAGAGTTAGCCCAATTAGAAAGTGATGCGGGAATAACGTTGAAGTTTGGAGATGAAAATTTTATTCTTCGAGCTTCCATTGAAAGTTTTTGTGGAGATGCACTAGCCCTTCATGACGTTTTTAACTTATTGAGTTCTTCAGCAAATTTATTTTGTTCATTGTGTTTGTATAATCGACAAAATCTACACAATTGTTCTTTTGAAAAATCTCAAGTTCGTACTAAAAATGTATATAATCATCATTTGGAATTACTGAAAAGTACAAATTTCTCTGATGCTTCAAAGACAGCAACGGGCATGAAAGGTGACTGCTGCTTGAATAAATCTTTATATTTTCATATTACAAACAACAAAGTATTTGACATTATGCATGATATGTCCAATGTTTCTTTTTATGCGGTATATGTCCAATGATTTGTAAATTAGTTCTCCATGAATATGTATGTGTCCAAAAACGATTTGATATTCCTTTTTTAAATAATCGCATACATTTGTTTAATTATGGTTATCTTGAAGTTAAAAATAAACCTTCAGCAAATTTCACCGAAGATATACTCAAGAGAAAGGATCATACACTTAAACAGAAAGCTATGCAAGTATGGTTGTTGACTAGAGCTTTGCCATTTCTACTCGCAGGAAAGATTGAAGAAGGAGATGAACACATGTATCTAATAATTCTGTTACTTCGAATAATGGAAATTATTTTTTCACCAAAATTACAAAAACCTTTGCTTTCTCTTTATGATAATCTACTTCAGGAATTCGTAGAATGCTTTAAAAATTTATTTCCAAATGTTAATATCATCAACAAATTTCATCACGCAATGCATTATTCTGAATGTGTTCTTTGGTCTGGACCTCTTGTTCACTTTTACTGCATGAGGTTTGAAGGAAAACACAACGTATTGGCCAAGCAAGCTCAAGCTGTAAATAATTTTAAAAACATACCAAAAACTATAATCCGAGTATCACAATGTATTCAATGTGAAAAGTGGAGTTCAGGAAATATTAAAATAAACCATCATGAAGTAGTAACTGGTAAAACAAAATTTGTTTGCAGTACATTAAGTAGACAGTATCTTCTTCGACTTGGTTTTGAAGGTAATAATTCTGTATGTGTAACAAAATCGGTTTTAGTCAATGGTGTTGAATTTCGACGAAGGCTATTTGTTATTTTGAAAAAAGCTTCATCAAGGAACGATAGCTTACACCTTTTCGGGAGAATAGAAGAAATCATTGTAACAGAGGATAACAAAATTTTTCTGTTAATTATAGAATGTCATACTGTATTGGATGATACAGATTTGTTAGCATGGGGTTTCTGTATAGGTCGTAATGATAGCCCGACAAGATTTTTACAAGTAAAAGATTTGCCATATTATAAACCTGTTTGTTATCGGTCCAAACCCAATAGTAATCCAGCTCATGATGCTCTTTATTATATTAGTTTACGTCATATAATCATATAAATGCAAAAACATTGGTAAGAACCACAAATAAATATTACTTTTAAGCTTTTGCTTATATTTTGCATAAGTAACGTGTAAAATTGTACCGGATTTTGATCTCAGCCTATCCTATACCGAAACTTTAAAAAACCATAAACCCTAAAGTAACAAGACATCAATGCATGGCTTTTACATTTGTCATTCCATCACCATAAATACACAAACAATCTCCAACTCATAAACCCATAATTTATAACCTAAAAATAAAATTTCCTATTAAATATTGTAGTGAAGGATTAATAGAATAATTGCCCTCTCCTTGGATTCTTCATTGATTATGTATATTTTTTTACTCCAATCCTTACTTTTTGACTCTTACAATCCTCGAACCTAATGTACTGTACTTTAACAATACATGATTCTCTATTTTCAATGATACTGTTTCATTCAATTCATTAAGAATGATAATCAATCATAAAAATGGGTCCAAAGATTCTAGTAATCATCCATGTTTTTTATGACACATTGAAAAATCGTATCTTGTATATATATATAAAAACTTTCGATTCTAGACTAACTTTATTATTATTTTCTAGATGAAGGTATTAGTGGTAAAACTTTTTTGGATTTAACTCAAGCTGATCTAAAAGAAATGTCAATAAGAATGGGCTCTCGTAAAGAACTCTTACAAGTAATCAAAATGTACAAGGATGAATCCAATTTATTGCAGCCGGTAAAATTAATATCATACTAAAGTTCTTGTTATAGTAGGGAATTGTAGTTGAAATATTTATTTTTATTTTGTAGGATATCATGGAAATGTTTACTTTAGACGTAGATGGAAATACATTAATACCTTTAAATAAAGAAACTGATAAACAGGAACATTTAGAAAATCATGGTAATGGAAAGAGAACGCTTGATGAAACTATCCAATTATCAACAATAGATAATAATACAGAATGTAGCTCCGTTGGCATTAAAAGAAGAAAATGAGCAAGTATTCCTTGTTCATCAACATGTTTAGAAAGCGCTGCTGATAAAGAAAATCACGAAAAAAATAACTCAGAGGAAAAAACTACTAAATCCAGCAGTGGTTCTCAAAAATTTACATCGGCCAAGCCACATGAATTTATGGTAATAATATTTTTCTTCTTCAATAGATTTTATTATTACAAAGCTGCATTTTTATACTCTTTTTTACAGCGCACTCCTACACTTCAAAAAGTGTTATTAAATCATGAACAAGGAAAAAATTTGGTAAAAAAATCTTTTTTTACGCCATCGGAAAGATGACATTTTGTACGAGTTTTAGTTGCAGAACTGATATCAACGCAAGGGAAGTAAGTTCGAGTTATTGATGTGTACAATTAAAATAAATAACCATTTGTCTTAATTAAACTTATTGTTTAGTTATCCACGTACTGAAGGTATGATTGCACTTGCTCAACGCATAATTGAAGAATTTCCATTTTTAAAAGATAATACTCAAGAGCTTGGCTATGTCAATAATTAAATAAAAATTTGGTTTGCAAAGAAAAAATTTTTTTTCTTGCATTCTTAACAAGTACATTTCTCATTATAGGAACATTTTTGTGATCCACGAACAAGATATGGCTTTATTACCTTTAGAGTTGCTGAAGTACAAAAGAAACTTAAAGCTGAAGACAAAAAATATGTCTTGAAAAAAAAGAGTAAAGTTTTAACAACTAAAACGTCCAGCAACATTGCTATGTTATCTCCAGAAGAATTGTCTGAAAAGGTATACAAAGAATTAATTAATTTATGTACAAGTACGAAAAAGTTATCGAAAGTTTATCAAAAAAATATTTATAATTTACACGATCTTCATAATTATAATTTGCAGATATCATACATGGAGCACAAATATCCCTCTCCTGAGCATAAGGAATCGATTACAGCTACCTTAAAAGAAACCTTTTTCAACAGAAGGAATTGGATATTGGGTGAAAGCCCGACTATAGCCGAAGTATTGCAAAAATATCCTCGCCTGCAAGATTACAATGGCGATATGGTAAACTATTTTTTATTCTGTTAATTGTGTATTCTTCCTTAGCTCAGTTTTTAAAAAATACATTTTTCCAGATAATAGCTGAATTCGAACTCATGTTTCCAGAAAAATGTGATGATTTCTTGTCTAAATTTGGCCCATATTACGTTCCACGTATTTTTGAATATACAAGAATATGCAATTATGATTTATGGAAAAAATATAAGGCTATAACCGACGGTATGTATATATATTTGTTTCAAAATTTTCACTGTATAAATATTTCGGGTTGACAGGTTTTTAATATAAAGTCACTCGTTCATTTCCAGACGTTTTAAAAGCTATCTGTTGATATCTGTTGATAACATTATTGCCAGTAAGCAATGCTGTCAAAAATAAATCAAAGAAAAAAGTTGATAAGCCAATGGATAGTTCCCAGAAAAAGAAAGTTAAAATGATCGAGCCCTATCGATTCATGATCGAAAACATAAATGTAAATGAATATTATGATTTTGTCCATTTTGAAAAATTTATGAAATTGTATTATATTATGAAAATAATTTAAATATTATTTATAGGCTGTAGCGGTCGGAACAGCCTCAGGGTGCGAAGTCACCCCTAGCTGGGGGCCAGAAGCCACAGAACCTCCAAAGTGGTTCTGCGCTATGGGAGCTCGACCAACGCGCGCGCCCGTCTTTATCGACGTTCACTGTATAATACGCGCTACCCCGTTTTCTCTCTCTCTTTTTCTCTCTGTCACAAGCACACCAAGTCGATGGCCTAGCAAATGGAAGATTTGCAAGACAATTCGAAGAGATAAAGCGAATTATGACAGCGCAGGCAAATCAAACACCTGGAGGAGAGTCGAGAAGTATTCAATCAGAGCAGCCGACGGAAGCAGACGACCAAGAAACACAGTTGCTCAGACGAGAGTTAGAGCTCGCTAGACAAGAATTAGCTTTAAACACCAGACGAGTAAAGAACAACGATCGTACTTCGCAGAAAGTATCGTTACGTGATGTTGAGGGCATGTTGCCGCGATTTTCTGGGAAAGACCCAGCTTATCCGGTAAAAGCCTGGACAGATTCTATGGACCAGCTTGCAGTGGTTTATGGATGTTCAGCACTAGAGACTCTAGTTGCAGCAAAGAAATCTCTGGATGGTACAGCCAAGACGTGGCTGCAGAGACACGGACACCTAGCATCTTGGGACGTGTTTAAAACGACTATTGGAGATGACTTCGCCGAGCAGACGAGCAGCCGTGCCATTCATGAAATGCTGGAAAAGACAAAGAAGACAAAGTGAGACGATGCTAAGCTACGTCCAAAGAATGCTTGCGATAGGTCAAAGAGGTGGACTGAACGACGCAGAAATTATCGAGTACATAGTTGACGGAATACCAGATGACTACCAAACAACAGAGACGAGCGACGGTGCTATAACTGTGGAGAGACATGGCAAATAGGACGCGATTGCCAGAAAGGCAAGACATGTTTTAAGTGCGCTGACATTGGGCATATTGCGCCACAATGTCAAGGGAAGAAGACGACAACCGAAGAAGCGAAGAAAACAGTCAACATAGGACGTATCGGAGATTTTAATCCAGACAGCGTGAAGATCATCAAGCTGAATAACTTAAAGGTTACAGGAGTAATCGACAGTGGATGCCAATGCAACGTGATGCGTGAAGATATTTTCCAGAAGTTAGAAGACGTTAAACTAGAGCCGTCGAGTGAAATGCTAACTGGAACAGGAGGTACAACATTCAGCTCGATAGGACGTACAGAGATCGATAGACGTGCCAACGACGATCGATGACGCCGAATATCCGTTAAAATACGAAGTCGTACCGGATATTATCGGTAACAATTTACGAGAGTACACGGATATTTGCTTGCTGAAAGGCAAAACCGTTGTATTAAACAGACGACTAGAAGAGAGCAAATTGACAAACTCGAGCAGCCAAGGAAATATAAAAGATTTTATTAGAGCAGAAATTAAGACGGGAATGGACGAGCCGATGAAAAGACTTCATGAGCAACAGATGCAACTTTTTAGACAATTCACTATCGAGACGAGTAAAATGATTCTACAGCAACAATCGAGAGAAAAGTTAGATGACGAACAACGCGAGATGATAAAGCAACCACCGAAGAAAGAAAGCGAAGAAAAGCAAGAAGCAAAGTGTAATGACGAGAAGAATGAAAAACAGCAAGCAAGCGATGATTATGACAATTCAAAAATGAAGAAGTTGGAAGACAAAATAATAGAGTACAAAAAAGACAAGACTGACAAGATTATAAACATTGCCGCGAGAAATGAAGATTTTATTAGAGCCATAACAGTAGAAAAAAGAGGTACGAAAAAGAAAAATCTAGAAAAGAAGAGAGGAAATGAGATGATATTAGATGCCAAAGAAAACAAGTGAGAAGACCTAATGATTGACAAGAAGCTGATTACGATAAGGAAAATTCTGCCAGACGACAAATTTATGGATGGCCAAGATGATGTCGACCACGAGAAAATTCCCTATGTAGAAGTTAAACAGAATACTTAAAAGTTAAACTGAGTTCAAGTATGATGCGAGCGTGAGTATGTACAAAAATGTAAGAATGATAGAGTGTAAGAGGAGTACAGTGAAATTGATTACTTATTGGTGTGAGTTTATAAACTAGATAAGCTGATTAATTATTGATTGTAAAACTTTTGATTCAAATTCAATGTAAACGGAGTTGTACGAGAATTATAGAGTAAAAGTAAAATTTGTAAGACGGAGAGTTAATGTAATAGTGAAGAAAGTGTGATTCGGAAGAGTGAATGAATTAATTGTGAGTACGATTGTCTGAGGGCAGACAAATGTCAGGAAGACTTAGTTGTGGAGGTGATCGATGCGTGTGCGTGTGTGTGTGTGTGTGAGATTAAACCATAAACCGAGCGCTCCGAGCGAGAGGTTATGAGCGAGAACCGAACGAACCATTTTATAGGTTTACAAGCGTGAACGACGGTTATGGGTATTACAGGTCATGAAGTGGGATTCACGCTGAGTATAGAGTTTGTAGTACGACTCGAAGGCAAGCGAACATGTGTCAAAGGTGAGTGTGTTTGCGAATGCAATACAAGTACTTTAACCAAGCCAAATTAAAAAGCCATCAAATAAAATACTGATATTACCGTGTTTTTGGAATATACTTTCCGGTACTAAAACATGAAAAAATCAAGTTTTTCGATCCGATGGATACATCGTGGATTATGTAGTATAGAAAATTTAAGAAACGCAGATAAAATAAAACGTTTAAAGGTTTATTTATCAGTTTTTATACAATGTCTGCTTACGTTGCCTAAGATACGTTGGCCAAATGATTGAGAAATGTTTTCATTAATGTTGACAAAATTTTTATTTTCTGAAAGTGATAATGCTTGTTAAACGTTTAAACAAGGCTTCTAAAATATATTTATAACTTTTGTTTATCGTTATTATAATTATCAAAATCAACACTAAATGTATGTTTGTTTATATTCGTTGATAAAATGCGTATAAATATGGGTGTATAATTCATTTTAAATACTTTGTTGCTTTTTAGCTAACATTTGCTTGTCATTTACCTTTGTGCCACTGTCTGAAAGAAAAAATATTAACAATTTACATAAAGTATTTTGCTGAGCGTTTACTCTGTTTTTTTATTTGGTTCTGCTAAAATAATTTTAAGTATTGTTATTGTTATTGTAGAAAAAAATTTATGTATGCATGTTCAAAAATGTACGGTGAACATAGTACTATACAAATTAATCATACATTTTACAGAGTATGATAACTTTTAAGTGATTAAATTCGTAAACTATATAAAAAATTTATATTTTTACAATGAAAAATTTTCTATGAAAATTATTATAACATTCTTAACAAAAGTAACAATTATTATCTTTTTAGTGTACTTCCGATAAACGGACTTTTGTCATTGTGTATTTGTACTTGTCTCCATCTCTTATGATACGCATTTACATTCACATTAAGTTTGCTCATAAAAATGATAGAATATGGAGTCCTGAGAAAGCTGCAATAAATGCTAATGAGTTCTCGGCGAGTTTTAATAATGTAGATAATAAATTTAGATTTTTTCTGTTTTTTTTCAGTTTTATTATTATTATCAATTCTCAAGGATATTTTTTAGAATATTTTCAAAATCTAATCCAACTAGTTAATTTAATAAACCAATCAAAAAGCACAATTTGAAAAATATTTCACTAGAATTACATTTACTTAAATAGAGTAATCACTGTTGTTATTAAGTCAGTAACACAATATTAAATATTATCTAAATGATCTCTCAAAGAAAATTAGATTGAAACTGCTTTGTTTCACACTTTTATACATCTATTGTACTTTTCTGAGGGTTGGTAATATTACGTCTTGTCATATCGCAGATGTTTGAATTGTCACTGATGTTCGGCAAATTCATGGCTGATGCAAGTCTTAGTGTCTGAAATGGAAAATTTTAAAACGAATGCTTTATTCCTATCTATATAGAATTATACAAAATGCCAATATTAGTGGGCAATAAAAATTTCAAAATTCTCTGATGGATAATTAACGAGTTCTGGTAGCTAAGAAATAAAGCAATTGCTTATTTTATATAAAAAATAAGAAATTAAATAAATTAAATTTTAAGCTGAAAAACAGAGCTCTATGACGGTCTTTGCCGATACACGCTAAAAATAAAACCATGCTGTTTTAATTGACTAGATTGGCTGAAATTGCCGTAAAGTTCAGCCGTTATTACGAATCAATTTATAAGTGGTCACTCAATGTACATGCGTAACCTATCTATGACATTAGTAATTCTTGATAAATGTATTTTTTAAACTGACTCATTAATCATTTGATTAAAAAATTAAATTTGCTGAAATTTGTTTATGTTTTGGAAAGGTTATGTATAACCAATATATTTTCATATTATTAGTTGGCGTAACAGATCAAGCATGACCAAGCGCTTGGCCAACAGCATGAGTCCCAACTTGCCAAAACTACCAGTGGGGCTACTCGCTGTTTTGGCTGAAGTGCCACTATCATTCGGGTAACCCAGGAAAAAAACCGGATTTTACAGCAAGGTTTTATTCTCAGTACATGTAGGAAACTTTATCGACCAAAATTGTAAGATTGAAGTTACCCCTGGTGAAAAGAAATGTATTATGAAAATTTAATAGGTACGCATCTCGAGAGAGTACAAAGAATATTTTAAATAAAAATGGTTGAATTCATTGAAAATTTCGATAAAAGGTCAATTTCTTATATGTCTCAGCTAAGTTATTTGCGCAGCTTTCAAACCCCTTGTGTCATGAATCGGAGATGACCCGTGAATAATGTGAATTTCTACATTCATTTAGATGTGTTTAATTTGCACAAATATAACCATTAGTAACATGAGCATAATGCTTTTTTAATCGACAAGATTGTAAGCAAAGTGCGTTCCCCACACATAGGCACTATGGCCTTTTTGATTGTTGCTCAAATAAAATTCATGAATAACGCTCTAAATTTAGCAACAAAGATTCAATTCTATACAAATCGCGGTTTTCTTTTTATATGTGGACTAAATTCTCGACAATATGCAGTACGTGAGCAAAGAAACTAATTTGTTCATCTGACGAATAAAATTCTTTATTATAAGAAATATTAAATTCTTGTGTACCCTTATCCGATCTCTTCGTGCTGCATAAAGTACCCAAAGTATGTAAGTCACCATAATAATGGCAGGTATACAAATTCCAGCCATTGTTGATGCCCCTCTTGCAAACACATGATAAACTGCAATGAGTATAATGGCTAAGGCTGCTCCACCGGCGACGTAGCGACCAGTCCGTCTTCTTTCCTCCTAATTTGAACAAAAAAGTTCTTGATTGCAATACTAGTATATAAGTAGACTCTTCGATCATTTATGAGAATGTTTGCTCTGCAAGCTCGAACCAGATGACGCTAGTACACGTTAGCACTATTGTGACTGGCGCACCTATAACATATATGTAAATACGTAACTGTGCTAGTCTGCTGCGAACTCATGTACCTAGCAAGTCAATACTGCGAAAATTTGAAAATCGTCTCTATATTAGCATAAGAGTAACACAAAATGTTTGCGATTTCACTACAGATATGCTGTAATCATGCTATAAATCATGTTGGTTCAAGTAAATTTGCGGTAGACCAGCGCAGCTATGTTATAGGCGGCTACAACAGTGCTCAAGCTTGCAAGGCAAACATCCTCATACACTTGAGTTTCAAAAATTATAGCAATCGAATATGTTTATTAAATTATTTGAATACAAATAAAACTATAATTACAGTTTTTACTGTCATATTACAATAGCATTTTTCCAGTAATCAAATTCTGTGAATACTACACGATGATTTTTACCGAGGAATGTAACGAAATAAAATTTCGAATCTTTGATTCACGCGCTCGCCAAACAAGGACGACTAATGAACATAATACGATAACCTATAATCTCTCTAAAAAAAAGTAATGACTTGATGTTGTAAAGCCGTTAATAAAGCAATTTTATTACAGTGTGAAAACAAATATTTGATCTGAATATTGTTACTATTTTGAATTTATAACCTCAAGAAAATTAAGTTAATCGAGCGCTGGATTTAGCTAGTAGAAAGAGAAACGACGTCAGTCCAACTTTGTATAATATAGCATATGTAAAGTTTCCGCAGTCTTTTCGTTCTTTTACCCAAAATCAAGTACGTTACGAAAAATTACGATGTCCTCAATGTGTCACAGAGATAAGGAAACGCACCAAGCTCTGTCAGCTTCTTAGGGCTGTAGGGAACATAATATGGTATAGTACGGAACTATAATATAGTAACTATATTATAGTGCCGATCTTAGTTACGAATATGAAATTGCAGAGCTACATACACTCCATACATTGCAGGCTATGCAGCAGTGTAGCGCATGCATTTTCATATCTCTAACTGCGTGCGAAGTGTATATTCTATATACAGCGTAAGAACTGTACTATATATAGCGTATATACAGCGTAAGGTCTTCGGTAGATCGCCTGGGATCTCCCGACGTCGTCCGCAGTTTTCTGCCCTTTTACTGAACTGGCGCTTGCGTCTCTCTGTTATGTATGTATGCAAATTTTACATTGCGAACACATATGAGAAAGTCGTGCAACGGGGCGAGGGCAAGTGTACTCGTGTGCGTACATGTGGTGTAGGTATATACGTCTGACATCAATGCAAACCCATCCATGCATACGAAGTCCATGTAAATACGCGCATATGGAAAATCTCATTCCCTGAATTCCGTCTGCTGAAATCTACCCTTTTTGAATTTCGGGAAAGATACGATGCTTTCGTAAATATACACAATTTACATTTGGGCTGTACGTTTCTGTATTTATGTACTCCTATCACCATAGATTGTTTGAATAATGCGAACAACGTTATTACAAATTCGATGTTAAGGGGTGCTTTATTTTTGTATCCATAATGGCTGGCATGTATTATGGACGAATTTTTACAATTATGTAGTAAAGTAGATGCGCATTTTGTTCCTCTCTTAAAATAGCGTTGACCAGTTGTTATGAAACCGTTACTACCAACCGTGAAAAGTTTTGATGTAATTAAATTTTTAATTTAAATAATAAAACAGTTCTATTAAAACTATTGTTTTTGTTATCATTACATAATTCCTTTAGAGTTTGAGGCGAGAGAAAATGAAAATTATACATAATTATTTAATAAATAAATAAAAGATTTTGATACATTTCAGCAGTATGATATAAACATCACTTTATCATCAGTTCAAACTGCAGATAAGTAACAATTTCCGTATTTTTTCGTTTCGTTCGAAAAAATTAAAAAACGTTGATCACAATCACTTAATTTGTCAATAGATTCAATTGCATTACACACATAATCACTTTTTTTATTCATCATTGCCTTCTAATAACTCATCGTCTCCAGTATTTATGCGAAGAAGTGAGCGCTTACTCTCAGCCCCGAAATCACGTGTATCGTAATATAGCAATAGACACGCAGTCACGCGCGTATTTACGTATATGTAAACTAGTAGAAGCACGCGTTAACTCACACATGTTTCGCACGCATATGCAGATTGCGAGAGACGATTTCAGGCTGCTGCAGCTGATGCGGTTAGTTCGACGCATTCTATTTCCCTAACTCGTTGAAGCGAGCGTACTCATGCATTTCGCGATGTCATTATCATATTTAAATAGAGTTTTGTCACCGTTGATCCATATATTATAGATGTGCAGACTATCTCGCCGCGTAATTGGCAGACATTTTATTTTATCAATCGAGTGACAGCTGGCCTACCGCATGTTTTTTATGTGCCTGACATTCTGTAGGGTTAGACAAACGATCGAATTTTCTGTCGCGAGCCGAGCTTGCATTCCTCTCACGTCTGTCTAATAAATCTCCTTTACTGCTGTGCTACTGTGCCCTTCGTCTCCATATGTGACTTTGTGCTTTCTGCGTGATTCTTTGTTGCGTGCCGATGCCTTCGTTTCGACACGCCGACGTGCATTTCTTTATACGTGGCTTGACTACGTCGAAATATTTCGAGCTTTGTCGCAGAGAGTGGACTTTTTTACGGGCTTGTGGAAGATAGCAAGAATATCGGTTAGCAAAGAGTTTAACGCATTGAGATTTGCGCTTTAGATAATTTTCTGCAAGCTTTTGGTTTTTATAAACAGCACGCGGGAAGCGAATTGCAATCGGTTATAAATTAAAGACTGTTTGTCTATAATAAAAGTTTTATCGCTCACATGCGCACATAGCAATCTTATTAAATTCTGCAGTACCGAAAGAAAGTTAATAGTTGATCGGAAATCAAAGTAAAAAAACTGAGTTCGCCAGTTCTAAAAATAATACTGATCAGTATGCTAGCGTTTAAAAGCCGTTTAGAACGTTTGGCTTCGTTTTCCGGCGTTATACATTTTCAATCACACTCTTTTATGATTTTTCTTGCTTATTGCTTGTTTATTTTTTAAAGGATCTTAACTTTATTTTAATTATGTACAGAATATCGATTAGTAGCATGTAGAAATTAGTTAATAAGAAAAATAAGTTTTAATATTTATTAATAATTAAAATCCTTAAAATTTTCAAAATTTTGACAGCGGGCAAAAAAAGTCTGAAACGGGCAAAAAAGTAACTATTTTTCTTCACACCAGCACCGAAAATGCAAATTTCTCTCCATGCGCCCAGGAGGAAAATGGTACTTTCGGTGCAGGTGTAAAGAATAGTACATTACGATACGTGTGACTTTAATGGATTGTTTTTACACGGCAACGTTAGCACCAGAGCGTAGCGAGCGTATCGTATAAAATTTTATAGCACAGACTGCTAAAGTCCGCAAGTCTCGCCTATTCGTGACTCGCTACGCTCGTGCGCTAACATAACGGTGCAAATAAGGACTACTTTAGTCACAGATAGGCGTGACTAAACAGCGGATTTTAGCCACACTGTGCTATGAAGTACTTTTGCGCCTACTGCAGCATTTTTTCGCACGCGGTTCGGAAAACGACTACTTTTGTTCCTAATTTTAGGTCAAAAAAACGCGAAAATCGTTCATGTGTCACAAAAATATACAGACTAGTCTATAAACTAATCGCCTTTTAGTTTTAAAGGGACTTTTAAGTGTTTAGGAATCTTTTATAAATGTATTTATCGTATAAAGAAAAGAAGATATAAGATAGCAGAAAAGAGGATTATTTAAATAATAATGTATACCTTAGAATAATGGTTTAAAGTTTCATCGGCCGGGCGTAAAATGTCCTGAGACGATGTCACGGACTGTAGCTGCATATCGACTCGTCGACACGTATATTTTCTCTAACCGACTATTGATTTTCATTTGATGGCACAAGTTGCCACAATAAATAACTTGTACACTATCTGTCTTCTCGATTTCGAATTTCTTCTCTGAACCAATCGTCTTGCTATCGTTGAATAACTAACCAATTCTCGGCGAGTAAAACAACTCATTGAAGAACAGCCGCTGCTCTTTTACGAAAACTAATCACTCGACACTTAGATACAAAGGCACTTTAGGATTCTTCTCTTTTCTTCTACATAGCTGTATAAACACTTCTTGCTTTGGCGATGGCTAGATACAACTTTTCGAATTCAACTCTATTAGCTTATCTATTTTCTTTTTAAAAGTGCATGTTGTCACAACAGCTGATTCATACTATGATTCATACTTCTCAAGCTCTAACAGAACTTTCTTGCGAAAATTACTCTCTTGGAAAGATCTCTTGGCAGAAGCGCATTAGCGAGTGGAAAGAAGCTGCTTGAAGCAGTCAACGAAATGCGGTAGCACCGACAAGCATTTTGCAGGCTGACGTATAAATCGAGTAAACTATGTTGTGATAACAAACAAAAAGGCGCGCACCCACGCGACCGCGGAAATCTGCATCTTAGCTATGGTTTCATCGACACGACCGGATGCGGTATTTCGTATACGGGCAGCGATGAGTCCGACAGTAAGAAATTCTTTTTCTCTTAGCCAGCCGTGTTTTCTCGAAGAAGTATTTCTGCTGGAATTTGACATTAGGGAGTGGTGAACTCCGCATTTTCCGCTGCTGCGATGGGTTTTTGAGGAACTTTCCGACCAAGGCATCGTCATAAAAAAAGGAACCAGTTATTTAATTACTGCAAATGTAATTAGACAGACCGATACAAGTTAATAACCTAATAATTAATACTTGATATTACTTGATACAAGCATTCGATATGTATTATACACAAAATATACATATTAGCTTACGTAAGCTAATTAATAAATTACCAATTAAATTCCATCCAGTTTTTAATAATTTGATTTTAAAAAGCTTTCTCAATATTTAATACCATTATTTTATTTGGTAGTTGATTATAAGTAAGAACGGTTTTTTATCACTAATTCTCTTCTTATATTTAAGTAAAATGATACTTTTATTTTTAGTGATATTATCCTAATGCTTGAAATTACATTTTATGTTCATTATATAGCATAGTTTTAAAGCTTCAAACGTTAACATACAAATGCTCAACAAAAAACCGCTACCAATTCATTGGCACGTAGCTACCTCGAACTAAATTCGTAGTTCCTATAAATAAAATATTGTTTAAATATACAGTATGTTAATGCTTTTATTATTGTTTTTAAGTAAATAATCCATACACCAAACAAAAATAAAATCCAAGTCAAGACGCACAAGGGCAATCGTATACTCTGATGTCGCATATATTATAACAGCGAGGAATAAGCTCAGTGCTCCCCATAGCTATAGATATAGTAGCGGATGTTGAATTCATCGTTGATTCTTGTTATTTCTCTGAATCCTCCGTTTCTATATACATACATGTAGCTCTTTATTCTCGACTCGCCGGGGATACAGTACTAACTTTATGTTGATAGGGTGTGTTAAAAAATGTTATTTTTTATAATATTGGATCTGATCTATTTTTTTGTAATAATGAACAAATTAAACTAAAAAAAAACTGCTGCTAACTTCATTAGCAGTATGCTTTTTCCAAGAGATGTGAAATTCTTCTTAATGAAAATATTAAAAACTTAGCACATACTTATAATAGTATTGTTCATGACCGCCATGCTCATAAATTTTAGAATGCGTGAATCGACACACGATGCGAAGATAACTACAAAACAATTTCGAAACCTATAAATATATATATATATATATATATATATATATATGTGTGTGTGTGTGTGTGTGTGTGTGTGTAAAGTCACTGCTCAAGGAAATTCACTGGAGTGGAGTTTTGGGTTAGAAATCAACACTTGTATGATGTAGTATAAACAACTGTAATATTAACAATATGTACAAATTAGTAAAGGCTAAAAATATTACAGTAAACGTATAAACTTAAGACTAACCTGAATCTATACAATTGTCGATAGCAAACCTTTTAGTACATCAGTTTCAATGACCTCACTTATAACGATCCTAACGGCTCGGAGTCTGGTGGGTTGGCCATGAGTGCGGTAAAACCACTTCTGGCAGATGTTAACTTCCAAGGTCCACGTACTGCCCACTGGAAATATTATCCGTCGCGTCAATGCTCTCTGCAGCAACGCTATAACGGAAATGGCTAATAGGAAGCTCTGACTCACGGAAGACGCAGGTACAGTGGTAACTGCTGATGTGCACATCCATTCATCAGTAACACGCAAACACGTACCGGAGGTCCTCTCGGGAGCGAACTCAGGCGACGAGTGGACTGAGCAGCTCTATAAACGGGTTATTGCTCATGAATGTTGGAGGGGTGCGCCTATAAACGGCCAACGCTCGGCGGGTTATGGGTGGCTGGGGACCCTATAAACGGGTTTCTCCCAAGTATGTGAGAAATCGCTGAGGTTCACTTCCGGAGGGGCTTGCGGTGAAGCAGTGCCCCTTGACTGTAAGTAAATGATGTCCATGAGGGGGCTTCACCACCAACAAGAGCGCCTATTGGTTGGGGAAGCTCAGGACGGGATGTCATGCTTACTACTCATTGGGCCTCCTGACCTTTACAAAGCACACTCGAACACGTGAAGAAGAAAGGAGGAAAACAAAATGAATGACACACCACAGAAAGCAGGCTTAACAGTGCAGCCTGTGAGTCAACATCAACGAGAGTCTCCCTGCTCTCTTACTGCGCCGGTAGGAAACCTGGTTGACGCAGCGGACAATGCGACAGGAACTAACAAAGGAACGGAAGTAATCCTCGGAACAACGCCAACCACCTGGGAGGCTGCGGAGAAGAAGTTGCAAGAGCAACTCTTCGCAATAAGCAGCAACCTAGTTAAGATGCGGGCGCAGACAACTGTCCAAAAGAATATTAGTCGCGTGGTGACGGACGGTATGAATGAGATTGGTGAGGCAGTGGACGTTGCGATACGTGAGCTCCAACGTATGAGGCTACTGCGACAAATGACGTCTACTGAAGGACTGCGGACTGACAAGGAAACGAGGACACCGCAAGTAAAAAGAAAAGCGGGCAGACAAACCCCGAGTCCTGAACTGGGAATCCCAGACCAACAGAGGAACCTAGCAAAGGATACTTGGGCAACTGTGACAAACCGAAAAAGGAGAAAAGCGACTACAGGACCAGAAACGAACACAAACGATAAACCACAGACGAAGACTAAAGAGCCTAAAGCGCGCAAGACAGACCGACCAAACCTGAAACCCAGGCGAGGTGCGATTCTGATCAAGCCAGCCGAGGGCAAGACATACTCGGACGTTATACGGTCTCTACGACAGAACGTGAACCCGACGGACAACAATGTGGATGTTAGAACGATACGAAAGACCAAAGACAGATTATCTACGGGACCGATACCTGACGTACTAGACAACGGACGGTACACGACGGAGACAGCTGACGGCAGGAGTAGCACAGGGCTCAATCCTGGGTCCTGACTTCTGGAACATACTATACGATGGATTACTAAGACTGGACATGCCGGAGGACACCTGCTTCGTCGCATACGCAGACGACGTGGCGGCTGTAATCACAGGGCGTAACACCCATTTGGCGCAGCTAAAACTGAACCAGGTGATGAGACGTGTAAATACGTGGATGACGGACCACGGACTGCAACTTGCATTACAAAAGACTGAGTTACTGTTACTCACAAGAAAACGGATTGACACATTATACCTATGAACGTGGACACGGAACAAATGATGACCAGAAACGAAGTCAAGTACCTAGGGGTGACCCTGGACACGAAACTGACTTTCTGGGCACACATACGAAACACGGCGACTAAGGCAGCACACATGACAAAGGCCCTGAGTAAACTCATGGCCAATACGCGAGGACCGAAACCGAGTATACGGTGACTACTTATGAGCGTCACCCACTCGATCATGCTCTACGGATCAGAGGTATGGGCGGACGCGTTGAGAGTCAAAAAGCGGGCGAAGGCTCTGACGAGCGTACAACGGACTGGGACGTTAAGGATCGCGTGTGCGTATCGGGCCGTATCCGAAAACGCGATATTCATGATAGCGGGCGTGATCCCGATCGACCTTCTCGAGCGCGAGCGGAAACGGCTATACGTACGAAGCTCGAACGTAGGGAGGGCAGACGCTGTGACAGAGGAACGTACCAAGACGATCGAAGACTGGCAGACAAGATGGACTACGAACGGACAAGGACGTTGGACACAAAGATTAATACCAGAGGTTGGACCCTGGAAGGACAGAAAGCACAGCGAGGTAGACTTCTATCTTACCCAATTTTTGTCTGGACACGGGTACTTCCGAAAGTATCTTTATAGGATGAATAAAGTAACAGGACCGGCGTGTACATACTATGGACAGGCTTGGGACGACGACGACTATAATAGTAGTAATGAATGATCGGAAATGAGAAATGATTGCGTAATGGAAGCGCAAAAGACAGCGGCCCAATTCGTAGTAATGTGATAAACGGATCCGGGCTGACGTCGGGCGTACAGGGAGATATGTGTTTAGTGGGTAGGGGTAGCCGCAGCCGCCGAGTCCCACACTTGGTGCTCAGCTCACAGCTAGTCCGTTACTCGGATTCACAGCCTCCTACCAAAAAAACAAAAAAAAAAACGGCTCAGAGTCTTATTACAACTGGCTCTCACTCACATGTCACACAAGCTCACATATATATACATACATGGATAGACTCTTTCACGTTATTGCATTCATTTTCATAGTTAACCTTACATTGTTTTGAATTAACTTATTTTTATCAGATTTTTCTAGATATATTTTATACTTTTATACGAATTTTATACCCATTGCTTTTACTGTATTACTTCAATTGGCGTCATGGAAAACCATACAGATATTCATAAGGAAAAACCATCGAACAATGTAAGAACTATTGGATGTTTTTGAATTGTCTACACGCTTGTATAGATAAACGCAGTAATGTCAAATCGTTAATTTTAACATTCAACAGTCTGTTTATACGGCGAGCAGAGCATATGTGAAATATACGCCATAATCTCTTCCTCGAAACTTGCCCTTCCGACGCGTAATGTTTTGCCTGCTGAGGAAATCTCAGAAAATTCTTCGCGTACACGACGGAGGACCTAACTTATATTTTGCAGTACCGTATTTGCGTCTGTTGACATGAATAACTTTGTTTTTTCGTGGCTAAAGAAAAACCCCCTTCGCGTTCACGTATTTCGTCGCGCGCGCTATACTTCGCGTACGCTAAGTTAATGTTTCCGAAAAATAAACCATCAGTTGTGTACGCGAAGAATTTTACGGCATTTTCTCAGTGCACATAAACATATTCTATAACTTTAATCAAAATTATGCATGATGAATACCATATATACTACAATTTTCGATCATTCTTTTCCAGAAAAGACCGTTGACGGAGCTGAAAGATACAATATCTATCTCCAAATTAAACCCTTATTTGCCTAAGTATACTTCATTTTCATTATGAAATTTGTAAATAAGAACTTTTTGTATTTTATAATTGCAGATGGAAAATATCCGCTACAGTAACTTTTAAATCACCTGTAAAACGCTGGGAGAAAGATGGCAAACCCAAACAATTATTTTCTGTAAATTTATTAGACGACTCAGGCGAAATTAGGTGCACTGTATTTGATGAACTGTGCGAAAAATTTGATGAAATTATACAAGTAATATTATATTGCTTTACATGTTTTGAAAATATAAACGCTTTCAAAATCATTTATCTATTTCCTTCTAAATTGTTCATGTGATTTTTGTAGGTTGGAAATTCATATACGATCACAAATTGCTCTATTAGAAAAGCAATTACAGCTTATAATGATTTAAGCCATGTATATGAGCTTAATTTGAATGTTAAATCCATTTTTGAACTCAGCGATGATCCTGTTACGAAAAAATACAAATTTACATTCCACTTCAAGACTATTGAATTCATTCTTGAAGCAGATGATAATTCAATAATTGGTATGTATAATTGTGATATTTGTGATCATAAATTCATTTTTTTTTATATTATTGATTGATAGTAACGATTTATAGTATATGCGTGGATTTAATCCGCGTTTAAGACACGCTCATACGTTGCGTGAGTAGTTCTCATTGGCACCGTATTTATCATCCTCGCTATGCTTGGGTGCTATCCCCTCGATACGTTTGGGTGCTAACCTCATAGTGCAAAAACAAATTGCTTACGCAACGCCTAAGCGTTTTTGGCCGATTTGAGGCAGGTACTGATGTAAAATATTACGATACGCGTGTCCCCAGTGACATTTTCGGGCACGGCGTTAGTTGCTATTGCTGCTCGCTACGCTCAGGCGCTTAACTTGCCGTGACAGAAAGTGTCATTTATGTCACTTGTATCGTAATGTACTATTAAGTTTTGCTTGTTAAATTGTTTATTAACAATTATTTGTAATGTTTAATAATCAGGACATTTTTATTTTTTAGATTTTATAGCAATAATAAAAGAAATTGAGGATGTAGAAGAGATTACAAAACATTACAAAAGGCATTCCATACTGGGCAACATTTTTTCGATATCCCAAAAAATTAGCTTTTACAGTTCCTCATCCATTGTACTTGTACAAAATATGTTAAAAAATGCTATTAGTGATTTAAGAAATCCAAACACTAAAGGAATGAATATATTTCAGTTTCTTAAGTAATGTGTAAAACATTTTAAAATTTCTTTATAAGCACTTACTTTTCGCAAATGTATCTTTTGATAAGTTAATCTTCTATTTTCTGTGTATGCTTTTACAATGGCTGATAAAGTGATACGAGTTCCCGATTTGTTTATTGTCTATACATAAAGCTTACTTCAAGGCAATAAAAAAAACCACTGCCAATTCTTTGGCACGTAGCTTCCTTCAACATTATGTATCGCTTTAATATCTATATTGTTTTAACTTCATATATAATTCTATAAAGTTTTTTTACTTTTTCGTTTGATAGATAAAATTATTTCGAATCAATAATATATACATAATCAATGCGTAACTGAAAATCTTGTTTTTAACTAATTGGTAAAACAAAAACAGAAAAGAACAAGCCCAGTTTTCAGTTATATAGAGTTTTTTTTTTTTTTTTTTAAGTGCCATTTGGAACTCGAAAGTTCATCGCCTGATCTACGCAAGCCTTCCCCGTTGCCCTATCTTGTGTCAACCCCACCCAATATGCACCTCTCCGATCGACACCCACCCGTCCTATTTCTACTAGATCCGCTTTTACGTTGTCCTCCCATCTACGTCTAGGTCTACCTAGAGATCGCGTTACCATCGGCCTGCCCTTCATGACACGCGCTGCTGTACGGTCGTCTCCCATTCTCGCTCCGTGCCCTACCCATACCAATCTGCGTGATTTTATTATTCTGTTAATATTTGGTGACGCGTACAGATTATGTAACTCATCATTGTGAAGTCTCCTCCATTCCTCGGTTTCCTCATCTTTCTTCGGCCCGTATATTTTTCACAAGACTTTATTTTCAAATACCCTAAAACGGTTGTCCGCCTACTTAGTGGGAACCCACGTTTCGCATCCGTACAGAACCACCGGCAGTATTATTATCCTGTATATTCTTATTTTAACGTTTTTAGACAACAGCCTCGACTTAAGTAAATAGCTCACGTCGTAGAAGCAAGCATTACCCGAATGGAGTCTCTTATTTATTTCGACATTAATCTCGTTTCTATCATTTATGGTCGTACCCAGATACCTAAATTCGCTAACCTTTTCAAAAGTAAAATTCCTAACTCTGAGATCTCTCTCCCCTCTGCAGATGCCTAGCTTATCCACAATGATGTACTTTGTTTTTGATTCACTCACTTCTAATCCTGTATACTGCCGCTTTTATGAGGATTTCCGCGTTTCTTGCTATCGTTTCCCCACAATCCCCTAATATACCCAAATCATCTGCGCAGCCTAGTATCTGCGTTGTTCCATTAAGTGTTGCGCCCAACTGGTGTAATGGAATTGACAATTCCATTACGCACATAAACGCGATGTAATGAAACATAGAAAAGTGCAGGCGTAAGAAAATCCTAAATTCCACTACACGCACAAAAACAGAATAAAAAAATTAATAATGGCACACGTACACACTGAAACAGACACATACACTCATGACGCGTCGCCATCGCAGCAACCACACGCTGAGAAAAGAGATCATGCCTTACCAAAATAAAACTAAAGAGCCAGCAGCCAATACGCATCTAAGCCGACTACCGTAAAAATGGCAGAGTAAAATAGACATAGACCAGAATACGAAACAAACAAGCTAATAGAGGAACCTCATAAATATCGCGACACTCCGCAACGATGTCACACATAAAAATGAAAAATATCGCGATACAAAGAAATCCAGGCAGACGATTTTAGATTCACGAGAACAGGCGGCAAGAAGAAAACAGCGAGTTACGACCTTTCTAATTTAAAACAATCGAGAAAGTCTCACGCGCTCACTCTCAAAGAGCGCGCAGGCAACGGAAAGCAGCGGGAGAGCTAGTTACAAGCCCGATTCCCCAAAATTAGAATTAATAAAACTAAGATTTTATGAATTGACATTTCCATTAGAGCAAGTGTCACAAGGAAATCTTATGTTAGCATCTCCAAAAATGGAATGACGAAAAATACGAAAATCTAGTATATAAAGACCGGGAGCAAAAGGGTGCTCGTAGTCAGTTTTCCTGAAGTCGCTTTACAAGCCGAATCGCTGCCAGTCGCCAGACCAACAACAATTATAAATACGAATTAACAGGGCGCAAGTTAAAGGGACTTAGCCCAAATCGACAGTCCATATAGTGAACGGAGATACACGTGTTGGCGTTCGTCAAAGCGCATCACCCTCTCGTCTCCAAAAGGATGCCGACGCATCGAGGCGCCCATCTGTCTACACTTGTTTACCATAAAGGAGAGAAGCTGGGAGCCGACGGCCCATCAACAGCCTGACCGTACTGAACCACCGACGCAGGAACCAGGCGCCAAGGATCCACAGCTGCAACCTCCTGCTGGCGTGCATCTTCAGACAAACACACACAAACATACACACACATTGTAAAAGGTACTTTTCTCTCTCTTCCAATACGAGTGAAATACATTATAGTAATTGTTTTAAAACTTAACCCCGTCTAAGTGATTTCGTTATCCGGCTCCCTTTCCCGGAAGGCAGTGACCGCGTCTGCGGTAGCCAAAAGGGATTTCCTTTATTACAATACAAATCAAATAATATTATGATAGGAACTCGGCACACGTAAGTATATTGGTGAGTTGCGCTCATTCGGACGTAACACTGGCTAACCTGCATTTTTCTAGCGACATACTCTAACGTTAAATTGAACAGCACCGTAGAGAGCCCATCCCCTTGTTTTAAACCATCGCATATCGTGAAGGGTTCTGATACATTACCGCATACTCGGACCTTTCCCGTGCTTCCATCCAGACATATTTG
Source organism: Trichomalopsis sarcophagae (assembly GCA_024372645.1). Lineage (NCBI taxonomy): Eukaryota > Metazoa > Arthropoda > Insecta > Hymenoptera > Pteromalidae > Trichomalopsis > Trichomalopsis sarcophagae. Next base: position 72,720 of record QLSS01000432.1, read on the forward strand.
AATTAATCTCATGAGTTTTTTTGGTACACCGAGAAGTACTAGAATTTGATACATTTTGATTCGCTTAATAGAGTCGTACGCTTTTTTAAAATCTATAAATAGTTGGTGTATGGTTTCGCAAAATTCCCACTTTTTTTCTAACAACTGTCTTATGGTAAACATTTGATCGCTCGTCGATCTGTTGCACCGAAATCCGTACTGATAATCTCCTACTATATCTTCCGCGAATGGGGTGAGTCTAGCTTGTATTACGTTTGACAGAACTTTGTAGCACGTTGCTAAAAGTGAGATACCCCTATAGTTATTGCAGTCTGTCTTATCTCCATTTTTAAAAATCGGTATGATGATGGATTCTTTCCAGTTTTCCGGCATTGTTTCATTTTTGCAGATGGCACATACTAGTTTATAGATTTTAAAAGTGAGCTCGACGCCCCCATATTTGAGTAGCTTGGCTGGTATAGAGTCATTTCCCGCGGCTTTGTTGTTTTTTAGTTTTTTAATCGCGGCCTCTACTTCTTGGTAGCTCGGTTCCTCCACGTGGAGTTCAGCAGTGTGCATTTCGTCCCCTAATTCTTCGCTATTTTTGTGCACGTTTAATAATTTATTGAAATAATTTTTCCACAACGACAGTAATTCGTTGTCATTTGTTATGAGGTCCCCGTTTTCGTCCTTCATCAATTGCGCTCTACTCCTAAAACCCTTTCTGATGGCGTTAATCCCTTTGTACATTTCGCGGGGGTTATTTTCCTTATTATTAGTTTCTATTCTCCTAATAAGTTTCTTTTGATACTCCCGCTTCTTATTTCTGTAGATCACGCCCGTCTGTTTCCTTACGTTAGAATACTCTTCTACGGTCCCATCGCTTCTGTTGTGTAAGCTATCTAATTTAGCCTTTTTGCGCCTTTCAAACCAGAGTTCGCACTCTTCGTCAAATCATGGTTTGCTCTTTGGCTTTCTCTTTTTATCCAGTACTTTGTTCGCGGCCTCTTTTACTGTTTTTTCGATGTCCCTCCATAAGCTATTCGGTTCGTCATTCCCCTCCGGCGATGTGTTTGTTTCTTCAAGTGCCTGAAACCTGTTATTAATTTCTGTCTGGTACCTAATTCATTCTGTTCTATCTTGTAGCTTCTCAATATCGAAGGTCTCTACCTTGCTTATTCGCTTACTATTTTGATTCGCTACTAATCTAGCTCGTAATTTGGCTACTACTAGGAATTGGTCCGAGTCGATATCTGCCCCTCTATAAGCCCTTACGTCAAGAACGTTAGTATGACGTCTTTTTTCAATGAGGAAATGATCAATTTGGTTCTGTGTGGCCCCGTCCGGCGATGTACACGTTGCCTTGTGTATGTCCTTGTGCTTAACACACGTAGTTTTGATTATAAGATCTTTTGCCGCCGTGAAATTTATGACCCTAAAACCGTTATCATAGCTGGCTTCGTGCAGGCTCTCCTTCCCTATAGTAGGCGTAAACATTTCCTCCCTACCTATTTTAGCATTGAAATCACCTAATACTATTCTTGTGTTGTAAGACGCGAACTGATCGATTACCTGCTCTAAAATTGCGTAATAGAGATCCTTAACTTCTTCTTCTTTGTCCTCCGTAGGACAGGGTACATTAATAAATACATATCTATACCATTCACCTTCGATAATGATGTACAAGAGCCTATCATTGACGGATTTGAAACTTTTAACCGAATGTATGATGCTTTTGCTTACAAGAAATCCGGTGCCTAGAGATCCTCCGCTGCCTGCCCCATACAGGTACGTGAAGTTACCCGATGCTAGTACTCCGCCATCTGGCCACCGCGATTCCTGTATTGCTACCAAATCTAGACTGTACCTATCAGCTTCCTTTACGAGTTCTTTAATCGCGCCTGTTCTGTATAGACTGCGAACATTCCAAGTTCCGACCCTTAAGTTCCTTTTGGTTTGGTTTTGATTTTTTTTGAGCCATGATAGTATGTTAAACCCTCGCGCATTGAATCCTGTTCCGATTGCAGGTGAGTCCACCATTCTAGAGGTGATAACCCCCATACCTCTCTAGAACTAAGTATGAGAGCTTTCCGACTTTGACGAGGACAGTGTCAACTTGTCGTCAGACACACTACGGTTTCATTCTCGCATCCTAGCGCTCCCCTGCAAGGCAGCGCGCCTTCGCTGGCATCGTTACCGCGTAAGATCAGGTGACGAATCATTCTAGACATCCTCTTTCGGGGCAGTTGTCATCGCTCCCGCATCCTCTTCGGCAGCAGGATTTTTGCCCATTTTTGTACTGTGTGATGAAAGAGATAGATTGAGAGATAAGAGATAATGTGAAGTGTTTTTTGTTGTGGTGCTTGCGTAGTGTTTCTAGATGAACGCGTTCGACAGTGTGGGGTCATCATACCCACGCCTGTTCCTATCGGCTGTCCGCGTCTGCTTATTCAATTTATTCGCAGCTAACCTCTTTCTCAGGGGCTGTTCCTCTATCCGCAACCTGAGGACGCGCTATGTAGTGGTGATAGGCACCCACCCGTCCGATCTGGACGACAACGCCCAAGACCTGCTTCGGGTAGCGGCATTGTAACAGTCACATTCTTTACTAGCGTGTCAAAAAGCCTCATTCTCAAGTTCCTGCTGTCTCTGAATAGCGCCTCTCCTATTCCCCATATTGCGCCCAGTGCCGTGTCTGCCTTCTCCTTTAATTTCTTTATCTGTCCTTCTTCTTTCCCGTTCTCTTTTAGTGTGTATCCAAGGTATTCAAAACTCCCTACCATTTCTATCTCCTTTTCTCCCCACTTGAACTCGTCTTCCTCCTATCTTCCTTCTTTCTCCTTCCACCTTTCCTGAATTCCATTACCTTAGATTTTTCTGTGTTCAGTTCCAGCCCTTTTCTCTTTAACAGTTTTTAACCTCCTCATCATCTGTTTCAATCCTACTGCATTCGTCGCTACTAGCACTACATCATTCGCATAAGAAAGCGACCAGAATTTCTTTTTCCCCAGTACCAATCCCCCTTCTTGCACCCTACTCATTTCTTTCTCTGTGTCCGACATTGCCACGTTGAATAAAGTTGGGCTTAGTAGGCAGCCCTGCCTTACCCCCTTAAATATGTCAAACCCACTTATCTGTTTGTCTCCTATTCTCAGCGTGCTTTTTGTGTCTTCATATATCTCCTCTACCCTTTTTCTGGTCCTCTTTCCTACTCCTAGGTTTTCCATCATCTGCCATATCTCCTTTCTTTTCACCTTGTCAAATGCCGCTCTCATATTTGCAAAGAATGCATATACCTTTCCACCTTCCTTTTCCAGTTATAATGCCACTACCTTGCTCAAGATATATAGCGCGTCAATTGTGCCTCTTCCTTTTCTGAAGCCCATTTGCGTGTCATCCAGTTTCCCTTCTCCTTCCAGTACCTTTCCATCTTTTCTCTTATTATCTCCGCGTAAACCTTGTATCCTTCCTTCCTTTCTTTTTTCTCCATTTCTATCATGCCTATTAGCTCCTGCCTCCATGTTTTCTCTTCCAGTTTTTCCCATTTCCTTTCCCATTCTTCTTTCATTTTTTTCCTCTCTTCCTTCTCCTCCATCACTTTTTCCTTCTCCTCTCTCTCTCTCCTTCCCACCTTCTTTTACTTCTGCCTCCTCTACCTGATCCCCTCTCTCCTCTTGGGGTAATCCCTGCGTTCTCCATCAGAGCTTTTCCTCTCGACCCTCTTGGTGTGGTTTTCAACCCTATCTCCTGCAAGAAATCGTGTCTAGCTCTACCTCCTCTTCCTGTTCCTCTCTGACCTCTTTTTGAAATTCCCGCCGCTACAGATTCCTCTAGCGTTCCTGGCGTACTGAAGGACCGCTCCTCTTCCTTCATTCCGTTCCCCGTTCATATTATTTCCCTGATCTGTGGGTTCCTATAGATCATGCTATAGCAACTTCACACCTATCGCTATCCTTGTCTCTCTTTTTCTTTTTTTTTCTAAACTCTCTGTTTTCCCTTCCTTCTTACCCTTTTCTTTTCCGTCTATAACCCTGAATTCCTGTGCCCTATCATTCCTCGTGTTCTCCTATTCTCACACTCTCCTAGGCCCTTTACCCTTCTCTCCTCCCTCCACACATTATACAAATCAACTCCTTTGTTAATTTGTAAATTGATTCCTATACTGATTCACAATTTTAAAGTTCAATAATGCAGTAGGTATTTAATATAAACTTACCTATTACCTAAAGCTGTCAAATGCGTTATATAGGATACTTTATTCCATCCAAATCCAATAACCCTTGTATCATAAGTAGGCGCAGATCTCGAAACGACGATGTAAGGTTCAAAATCCGGAATTTATTAAGAATATACAGTTTCGTCAGATAAACCACGTGTCTCTATTATCCCGAACCACCCTCTCTCCTTCCCGTTTTCGAGGCTGCAGCTAGCCAAGCACAAATCACGTGCAAAAATCCTCGCGCCGGGACTTTATGACCGAAATAAAACTCAATTTGTCAAATCTCATAGGTTTAGGTACAGATGGCGGAAGTAATCTTTGTGGTAACAAGCACTCTTTATATACTTTATTAAAAGCTAAAATTCCTAAATTACAATTAGTCAAGTGCGTTTGCCATGCCCTAAATTTGGCTGCGTCGGCTGCGCCGGACGAATTTCCAGCTTCTGTCGAGTTTCTTTGCAGAGAAGTTTATAATTGGTTCCCGAATAGTACTCTACGCATATCCGAATATAAAACATTATGGGACACACTAAATAAAATAGATGACACCGATGACTTAAAAGATTTTCACAATTTCGTAAAATTGTCGGATACTCGGTGGCTTGCGCGATATAACGTAGTAAGAATTATAGTAGAACATTACCTAGAATTAAAAACACATTTTAGTTGCGTAATTAATAAAGAAAAGTGCTATACCGCAAGATTACTCAGAATCAGTCAAATGCTTAACGATAACGTGAATTATTTATATTTTAAAATAATTTTACCTATTCTGTATGAACTAAACGATGTTAACCTATCATTTCAACGCCAGTGTGCGAATTTAGGTTGCGCTTACGATGACTTAAAGGACTTAATTACAATGCTAACCAAAAAAGTTTTGAGGCCAAATGTTCTTTTGGGTGATTTCGAAGCGATCGTTGAAGCGCTCAATGATGATTCATCTTATTTACCTATAAAAGACTGTAACAATGGAATCGACTATAAAGTAGCTTTGTTGGAAAATGATCTGTCAAATGAAAGCAGAGTGGAAATAGAAACTCGAGCATTTTTGTATATATAAAAATTGTGCCTTCAGCTGGCTTCTTGATTACCGGAAAATTTAATATTCTTCTAGTAACTTAAAATCTTTTCTCCTGAAGTTTGTTTGAACCAAATCAGACCGCAATTCGAAGATTTGCCATTTTTAAATATTTTTGCAGAGAAGAAATATTTGGATTTGATGGAGAATCAATACGACAAATTATTAAGCGTCGATTGGACAAAACTTATTGGTGAAAAAAAAGATACCTACTCGTTCTGGACTCAAGTGTATACTTTCAAAAATGCAGGTGGCAAACACATTTTTCGAGAACTAGGAATCTTCTGTCTTACTCTGCTTTCATTGCCATCAAGCAATGCCGTTGTAGAAAGAGTTTTCTCTGTTATGAACTTCTATGCTCATAATGTACCTATGTTGTAAGCATTTTAAAGCTACAACTGCTATGTTAAAAGATTTTACGTATACAGTAGTATATCAAGATAATAATAGTCAAACAAAAGCTAGTGACTTGACACAACAAGAAGAGGATGAAATATTAGATGTAATTCTCAAAGATTTTGAAGTTCTTTGTATTACTATTAGCGAACCATTCTAGATTCTTTTTTATAGAAAATATTTATATCTCTTAGCAATAAGATATATTATATAAGATATAATTATATCTACAATAGCTGAAACCAAATTAGTAATCATAATTTATATAATTTATGTTCCGTCATCATTAGTTTAGCCATTATTTATAAGTCAATCTTTATAGATCAAGGTTTATAAGTAATATGTTCAATTAAACATGTTTTAATAAAATTCTTGTTCAATGAAAAATGTTGCTCTTATTTCATATTATGTTTAAAAGTAATTAAAAATCAGTAGACTACGGTATTTTGTTTTAAAATTATTTTATTATTTACTTTATTTGATTTAACTAATTTGAATTTACTTGGCGCCAAAACTTGCAATTTTTGTATCTATGGTTGGCGATAATTGGCGATATTTATCCGATAAGTGGCGATACTGCCTTTTTTCGGCCAGGGAAAGAACAGTTTGGTTGAAGCCTTTATTCCTAATTTGCATGGGAAGAAATGTACTTTTAAATAATAAATCACTATACAAGTACTAACTTGAGCGTTTGTTAGCTGATATAGAATCTCCACAAATGCGCGATATGTCAGACTCCGATTTAACGTAGTCTGAGTAGTTGAAAATAGTCGAAACACAGTGTAAGCGAAAATCGTCTTTTCTTGATTGGAAAACAAATTTGATTTACAATTTCAAATATCGCGAAAGACTTTTACTAGTGACAGTTTGAGAGTTGCTACATAACTGTTGAATTTTGTTAATCCCGGTGCTTAAATAGCTGAAGAGTGTTTTGTCTTTAAGAGTAGTATTCAGAGAGCGACTCAGGTAGATAGAGGGGTAGAGTCGTCCCAGGTAGAGAGCTTCTAATGACATGGCATTGCGTCGTAGGCACTAATCCTAATCCTAAGAATCGGGAAAACCGTGTCGTCGTCTAGACGTGATTATGTCTGCGTTCGAAGTAGGAGTATTATAGATTATTGCGCTGCACATAGCAATAAAGGAGGAAACCTTATATAAATACATTTTACAATATCCGGCGAACGTACAGCTGATTTAGAAGCATCATTTTTAAACAGTTCAAATACGATTATGATTTTTCGCTTCTTTGCAGAAAAAAATGTTTGGTACACAACAAATGATTTCATTTTTATTCAAATAGTTATTTCATGATCAATATTACAAAATTTTTGAATTTTTTTTAATGATATAACTGGTTGAAAAACATTGAGAGATTGTGTTTTATAAAGAGGCTGTAACGGGGTGCCTCGACAGATTTCCGTGCGGCCGCGAAGACGCCGCATGTCACCTCCAGAAGGGTCTTTTCCCGGTAGGCCAACCCTCGGTAACGGACAGGTGATAACGACCGGACGTTAGCCGCTGGGTGCAATGCTATCACCTGTGAGTCGGCCTGCCAAATGCTCGCTACAAGTGCATGGTGTGGCTGAAGCACCACGCTTTCCTCCGCGTATCCGTGGGTAGACAATTGGACGGGACAATCGGAAAGTGAAAAAGAAAGCATTCGCGTGTAGGTTGAAGAGAAAGAAGGTATATATTGACAGTCTGGGTTGAAATATATAATGATACAAGTTGTTGAATACGTCGCTTACGCGCGCGATTGCAAGAAGGACGTGCGCGGTTTCTTAGGTGAAACCGGGCCGACGATTCAGTGGCGACGAATCTCGACCTTCGACGACTTCGTCCCGGATATCGATAGAAATTGTACTTACTCAGATGCTGTCCGAACGCTCTTTCCTCGTCCTCACGACCGTTGACGGCGCCGAGAATAGGTGTATGCTGGGGTGGATCTGGAGACGTTCCTCCAGGCACTTGAAGCTTTCTAAAACACACTTGTGTACTGGTGCGGAATAACGGCTCGCGGAATCTTGACGATATATGCTGCATAGCTGTTGACACGGCCGAAGCGAAAACGAGCTCCTCGCGGAAAATCTCTTATCAGCGCCGCCTCTATTGTCTTAACTCTAATCGCGCAACTTACGAGCGCGCAAGACCCGAAATCTCAGCACTCGTTACAAGGCATTAAAATAACAAATGTTTCACTTCATATCTTTCAGATATACTCATCTTTCTGTAGGTTCACCTACTGTCAGTGTCCCCCTACATCTCTAAGTTACACACCACTTCAAACATTTTGTTTTGGTCTTTCTGATATCTGTAGTCTTTTCTTAAGGAAATTGGATGGGTGGTGTATGTACGTACACCGTCTTATTTTTTTAACTATTTGGTGAGGAGTAAATAATTCAACTGCGTTTGTGTTAATGATTTTTAATTTGAGAACTTTTTTCTTAGTTAAACAATTATAGCCATTATTTTATTTGTAAAATTGTCTTTTCGCATTGATTTGATGGTATGAGTTATATAATTAATGCAGTAATAGATCTAACTTACAGATGACATAAATTACTTACATTAAAGCCCTATTACTAAACTATTATACTTGCAAAATTTTTTATTTCCTTTTTATTTTTTATGCGTCGAGTTCACTTGCTTCTTTACGATTGCTATTGTAAACATCACATATTCTAAAATATAAAGTTTAAGGTCTTGAATAAACATTTGTTTTATTAGTTAGTGATTTATCGAGGAGAGCGAGATGAGACATTTTGCTATTATGAAGTCTACGTGTACCATCGCGATTCGAGAAATCCTCAGATATTTCGATGCCAGAAGAGGTCAACAACACGTTGTACTGGTCCCCACACAGCATGAAAGGTTCCAATTGAAAGTTTCAAGAAAGATTACCATAAAAGCTTCCTGTAAGCTTCATGAAGGTGAATTGAAACTTTCTGTAATATTACTTTGAAATATTTTAGCAAAGCTTTCTGCAAGATTATTGAAAGCTAATAATGGAAGATCTCATTTTTCATTTATTGAAACATGACATGTTATCTTATAACAAGCTTCTATTAAGCTTCCATGAAAGATTCGAAGCAACATTACATAAACATTTCATTTAAGGTTACTATAAACAGTCATAAATGCTTTTCAAAATATATGTAGGATTTGTCCGGGAAGATTACCTGCAAGACTTTAGTAAGCTTCTTGGCAGATTAAAAAACTGTTCAAATTTAAACCCAAATGGGAATATTTCAAAAGCTTTCCGAAATCTTCCATAAAAGATTCAATGCAATATAAAGAGAATCTATCATGAAAGATTCCTGTAAGAAGGCTTGGAAGCTATCAGAAAGATATTTAGGATTGCTCCTGAAAGGTTTCCTGCAAGACTTTTGTAAGCTTCTAGGCAGATTAAAAAATTTTTCAAATTTAAACCCAAATTGGAATATTTCAAAAGCTTTCCGAAATCTTCCATGAAAGGTTCAATGCAATATGTTGAGAATCTGCCATGAAAGATTGTAAGAAGGCTTAGAAGCTGTCACCAATTTTATTTCAATATACAGCTAATCAAATCCGATTAAGACTACCGATATTATATAAAATTAAATATGGTTTAATCTATTTAATAAATAATTATAATATTAGTTAATTTAAAGTATTTATTAAGTAACAACTTTGATTGTTGTTTTGCATATTTACAAAAAGTGGGATAAACATATATACAGCTTATAATTGCAGGATGGATTAATAAATGAATCGATTCCCATATTTTAATTGGGTTATTTTCAAATTTTATTACCATTACAAATTTTGAAGTAAACTAGTTTTCCTTATTTAACAATATTCCAAGATTGATATTATTTCAATTTGTAGAAATATTAATCTTTATTACAATTTTGCTTGCAAGCAAAATTATAATTAAATATATTCCGAAAACTACTAATTAATATAACCATATTAACAGATTTTATTTTTATTACCATTACAAATTTTTAATTATATTAAAGAATATACTACTTTGTTTCAAATTTAAATTTAAATTTCGCGCCGAAATTTATGTTTCGCATCATCTTGTGGATTCCAATTCCAATGTCCAATCTGCTTATGCAGTCTGCACAGCTAGAATTCGGAATCAAAGATGGCTACAAGACAGCAAATCAGTTTGCGAGGGAAAACTCTTCATCAAAAGGTAAGAAGATATTTTTATTATTTATTAATCATTTGACCACAAAGTTTTTATAATTTGCGGAAAACATATCAGCTTTCTTGAGTTTTAGTATTAATAATCTATGTCGTACATTTAAATCTAAGCATAAATTATCCATCGCGTAGCTGTATATAGGTGCATTTGTCTACCTAATAGTTCTATTATTCAATATACTGCAACAGCAACAAGTCATTGCTTCCTACGTTTTCTTCAGTTATGTTACAAGATGAATTTCTCATTGTTATTGTGATATTGCAGGAAAATTTCTGGATGGTCGAGTATCATAAGTATATTTGAAAGTATTTGTTTTCAACATCTACAAACGAGGGCAGAGAAATTATTATTCATCAATGGTTTCCCAGCAGTGGCAGAGGAACACCTACGGTGGACACTTGTTTAAGCTTAACGTTAGATTTTGAAGATTTTTCTTTATTTTATGTATTGCAAATATTCTTTTCTATTTTGGTATCACATTTTTAATAGTTATTGTGTCATTTTAGGAAAATATCTGTGGATAGTCGAGCATTACAAAAATATTCATGATCAGTCTTATTTTAAATATTCATTTTTAACATCTGCAAACGAGGGTGCAGTATTAAATTATCGATCAGTGGTTTTGCAACTGTGGCGGTACACCCGTACTGGACGCTTTGTTAAGTTGACGCAAGTTTCCATAATTCTTTCTGAGACCTTCATAGAAAGTTAACAGAAATTTTCGAATAATTTTTGGATATATTGGAAACTTACTGGAATCTTCCAAAAGCTTTCATTATTATTTTTAGAAGCTTTCGAGAAAGCTTTATTCATATTTCATATTTCACGGAACGACTCGGTAATGTTGTTGTAATCATTTTTGAAGTTTCACAAATTCTTTCCAAAATATTTCAAAAATCTTTCTGAGATTATAACAGAAGGTTACCTACAATTTTCAACCAATTTTAAAATATATTGGAAACTTACTGGAATCTTTCTAGAAGCTTTCATCAACATTTTTACAATCTTCCAAGAAAGCTTCCAAACATCTTCCACAGAAGGAAACAGCAATGTTGCTGGAAATCTTTCTGATATTAATTTGCAGCGGACATTTGAAGTATCTGGGAAGATTCCACAAATTCTTTCGGAAAGATTCCAAAAATCTTGCTGAAACCTTAATAGAAGGTTATCTAAATTTTCCAACAATTTTGAAACATATTGGAAACTTACTGGAATCTTCCAGAAGCTTTCATCAACGTTTTTACAATCTTCCAAGAAAGCTTACAAACATATTCCACGGAATCAAACAGCAATGTTGTTGAAAAGCTTTCTGACATGGATTTGAAGCGGACATTCTCAGCTTCCGGGAAGATTACGCGGAAGCTTCTGTTAAGATACCAACACTTTCAAGGAAGCTTCCTTAAAGCTTTCAAAAAGCTTTCATGCTGTGTGGGTCGATTATACGTCTGCGATAACAACTTAACTGTTGATCTTGCATCGATAATCGATCACAGATTTCATATGCCTGATCGACAGTTTTTAGAGAAGACTGCTTGGAAGCAGGAATCGTATCGGCGATGTTGAGAGATGCAATCAGATTTACGTAACATTTTCAATAACATGAATACTGAGTAAGTATTAATGAAGATATTTGGTAATAATTTACATAGAACCTAATTAATACCATTGATTAAATAGTCAAAATAGATGTAAATTTATTTGGTTTATTGATTATACAAACAGATAGTGGCTTGTTCAGATTTCAATTTTTGAAACTGATTCCCTGGTAAAGCTTTGATAGGTTTCAGAGTCAAATCAGGCTAAAATTTCTCAAGATTGCTAAATTGTCGCAAACAGATATCCCAAAAAGTCGGTGCAGGGGACATGCATTTTAAATGCCGTTTCATTTTTGCCACGTGCGCGCGCGTGTGTGTATGTCAAAGAGAGACTGACAAATGTTATCACAATGTACAATAATAGCCTAAATCCGTTAAAGCTGTATCAGGTAAGGTGTCTTTTTAAAAAATTAGTATGCCAAAGATTTAAATATTTTTGATCAGAAAAAAAACAAAAGGATTACTCGTTACTAATTTATCTGCATAATGTTTTTTTTTAAGATTTTCCAATATTGCTCGCCATTTTACATTTAATAATGTAGGCACGAATATGTGGCATCATCGAATAGGTGTACCACCTACACCGAATTCTTTAAATGAATTGGTTCAGAGCATGAGCATGAGTGAATTTGGTGTTGTTAAAGAAATATACCAAGGATCATGCTTTGGAGACGATGGATCTGCAGCTCTTATATTTATACATCCAGGATGGTACTTTTGAAGTAAGCATTATCAATAAAAAATTAGAAATATTCACAGTAGCTCCCAAGTACAAATTTGGACACAATAAGTTATAAATTTAGCGATTTAGCAGTTTAAAAAGAGTAAAGTATTAATTTAACTTTTTATAAAGTATAAACTATGACATTTTTCAGTTTTTGATAGAAGATAGTTTAACTTTATTTGTTAAGTATATAAGGAATATTTTATTTTGTTCTAAAAATTTGATTCAAAATTTTTGTATGTTCTAAAAATAAAAAGTAAGAATTTTACTATATCTACATTTAAAAAAAAGTTCGGTTAAATAATGATTAAGAATTTTCAAGTTCACCCCCCTTGTAAAATATTGTTTAAATAACAAAATAGTACAACAATTTTACAACAAAATAATAATGTTAATAGGCAAAGTCTTCTAATCCACAAGATGTTATGCAAATATACACGTTTCACTTAATGAAATACCTATCTGTAAGTCAATAGTGTTTTTTATTCAATTTTTAGAAGTACAAGTTATATCGAATAATAAATCCGTAATATTTTCTTATTCTAAAATAACACATTATTTAGAAGGTTCGATGTCTCATCTTATAAAACGCGTTTAGTTAGACTAACAAGTTTTTAGCACAATGGAACTTGTAAAATTTGTAGGTCCGGATATGTAATTCCTCCCCGTATACACCAATCATTATGGATTGCATAAAAAAAAATTTTTAATAAGTAACTATTCGTTATTGTTTGAGTAATTATGTCGTAATCACACTTGCTTAGGCTCGCCGCGACGGAGAGCAAGAGACTTACACATACAAGGCGATGGCACTAGTGTGCGTGCGCGCGTGATTGACAACAGCCTACTTTATATTTTTGTCTTGTAGAAAATGGGCTAAATAGTACTTAGATATTGCGGATTCTAATTTTAAACGCATCAATTAAAAGTTATCGTCAAAATAGATATTGGTATCCGTATTAAGTTCGTTATATAGAAATTAACAATCGAACCTTTCAAATATTTATACACTATCTTTGCAAGTACAATTTTCTGAATAATTATGATTTTACTATAGGGATTTCCAGTAATATATGTACTGACTAACAGAATGACAAGCGCCATGTGTACGGCCATATTCCGATTTTTAACAGGGCTAGTTCCAGAACTAGCTCAGAATCTGACAAGGTTAGGAATAGATTATGAAAGAGCCGTGATAACATCTGCGAGAAATGTCTTTCCGAATGTTGAAATCATGGGATGTTATTTCCATTTTTGCAAGGTATATTATGCGAGCGCACACGTGGTTAAAAAGGCTACTTAGCCCTTGATACATACAAATTTTTGTGATGCATGTATGAATTTTCGCTTTTTCCATGGCTATAAGAAAAAAATAAAAAATTGTCAAAAATTTAAAAATATGTCATAAAAAATGTTCTGCCAATTTATTTCACCCGCCGGGAGACTGATACTTTACGCTTGCTAAAGAGGATACGGGAGCTAAAACTTCACAAATACGTCAGAAGGTATTTTCTAATGCCAAAAAATTAAAAGTTTGAGTAACTTTTGCATCCGGTAGTATGAATTCCTTAAAGTTCATAGAATAACGCTATGCTATTGATATTGATTAAAAAATAATAAAAAAGTTTTTTGGTAAAATTACGGTTAACTAGAATTAATACACAATAAGTCAATTAAAAGAAGAAACAATTGTCACGATAACTTTTGTCACAAAAATTTCGGGATGTGCAATGAAACATGGTACTGAATCTATCTTTCAATCGCACACTGCAGCATTATGCAATTATACCTGCGGCGAAACAACACATACTGACAACCACCATAATCTGTTCATTGGGAAGGTACGCTGGTAGTTCACAGTGACAACAATTGCAGAGCTCTGTCTGTACTCGTGGTTTATCCTCAGTACATATCCGAGTTATAAAAACAAGGCTTCGACTGTAGCTCTCTCTCTCTCTCTCTCTCTCTCTCTCTCTCTCTCTCTCTCTCTCTTTCTCTCTCTCTCTCTCTCTCTGGTGGTAAGCTAAACACGCACTCTATTCCGCTCTGTGCAATAATACTGTTTATTAATACTCTCTACACTTTCTCGAGTAACCTTTTACAGCGGAAGAATCCTCCAAACGGCTCCTAAGCGTCAGCTAAAAAAACTGCAATCTTTTTGCAATTTTTAAGAGCCGGGACGGATTTCCGAAAAAAGTTGTGCTACATAACCTCAACCATCCAGAGTCGTGTTGTACTATCGTTGTGATCTGCCAATCTCCGACTCAGTCATCTGCATCGTATATGTAAGGCATAAGCTCAGTATTCTTAATCAGTGCAGTGTCGTGAGTGGATTGAAATCGTGCAGTGCGGTGTTTACAGAGTACGAGAGTAGCTATAGCCATAGCTATATCTCTTTCTCTCTCTATTTGTCACAACGCTGCCAATCGTTGTCGTTGCTAAGCCGGAACTTTATTTTTCTGACACCAGAGGGCAGCGCTCTCCGAGCCAACAAACTGCAGTATAGTACAGCAGCTCCACCGCCAGGTGGCTTCAACACGGCGTACGCAAACACGCACTCAAAAGAGCGTCCTGAAGGCTCTTATACTGAGACTACTCTGACCATTACACATCACGGCTCTTTTCACCTTATTTCCTGCAACACTTGTCGACTGAGCCGATTTGCCTCTCGTCGATAAGCTAACATTGAATTCAGTCGGGAAATTCAAATTGCGTCATTTGTATAATAACTATGTTGAAACCTGAGGGTGATGACGAACAACTGTTGGTGCCTACATCATGCAAGAGTTGCACTGATGTCATTGCTATGCGTAATTCGCGCAAATGCGACAAATGTGGCTGGTAGTACCATCCTAAGTGTATGCCTATTCAGGAAATTAGGGAAGGTAGCAAGACTATTCAAATCTGCAAGAACTGCTTGGTAGCTGCTAATAAAACTCCACGCAGCACCTCTACCTCCTCTCCATCTTCACGCAGCGGCAGCCCTCTGCCACAACAACATACACGCTGCAGTAAACCGGCTTTTGCACCACCATCGCGCTCTTCTAGTCCATCACGTAAAGAAGATCCCGTGTTTAACAAAATACTGGATAAACTAAATAAACTTGACAACATTGAGAAGCAGCAAAACGAAATGAAGAACCAGTTTTCTGAGAGCAAGAGTTCTCTGGAGAAGAGAATGACAACCATTGAGAAGTCCTTGGAGCCGCTGAAGGAGGTGGTGGAAGGGGATGTGGCTGCTTTGAGGGCTGAGCAAGAGGAGATTAAAGCTAAGCTTGAACAACTGCTGATAAATGGTGCTGGCTCTTCTTCGTCTCCATCGAATGCTCCAGCGCTATGCACTGAGACCATCCAGCAGCTCCGTGAAGCCAACACGAGAATCCAGGCGCAACTGCATAGCGTTGCGTCGTCCCAGGTAAAGCTTTCTGCAGAATTGGTTATAACCAGTCTGACTTTTTCGGAGACGACATCCTTAAGACACCTTGCCTATGCGGCTCTTCGGCCCTTGGACGCTGAGCTTACGGAGAGAGACATTATCTCTGTGCGACCCCTGGGAAGGGTGAGAGTAGCCCGCACTCGCTCATCTCTGCTAAAATTAAGATGCGGAAGCTACATACTACGCAGCTGTCTAGCGAATTGCTGCATAAGGCCCGCGTTGCACTACCGCTTCCGGATTCGTTCATCAACTTCAACGAATGGTTGCCGTCTGATGTCCTTTGGCTTCGCACAACTGTAAGGGAAGCTGCAAGAGAGCATGGCTGTACCACGTTTGTGAGGGATGGTCAAATATACATCAAGCTAAAGAAAGAAGATCGTGCTGTGAAGATTGCGTCGGATGAAGATCTAAAGAATTTTTTAGGCTCGATCACAGCCAACTGAAGTACACACACCTCATTCCACGTAGATCACCATCATCTGAATCGTCCACAACATCTTCAATCACTCCTAAGGTAACTCTGTCTGAGGGTCTAAGGGTCTGCCATTTCAATGAGAACTCTCTTACGGGTCACATTGAGATGGTCAGTCTCTTCTTGTCCACTCGTCCCCTCTTTCACGTGATAGCTGTGCCGGAAACCTGGCTTAACAAGAAGGTAACTTCTATCCCTTCACTGGTAAACTATACGCTCTACAGACGTGACAGAAACAGGAACGGGGGAGGTGTGGCTCTCTACATCCATCACTCACTGACTACAAACGTATTATTATCCTCTGATGGTGCTTGGTCGGGCAAGCCAGGAAAACCGGAGTACCTTTTCTGTGAGGTCTCCGCAAAGGGAGTTTCCCCCATCTTTGTGGGAGTCGTGTATCGTCCATCACATGCCCCTTTTATTCAGAATAATAACTTCATTGAACAGCTGACTACTCCTATGTACAACTATTCCACAAAGGTCATTATGGGTGATTTCAACGCTGATCAACTCTCCTCATCCGAAGATGCCAAGTTCATCAAGGCCTATATTGAGGAAAACTCCTTATTGTCGGTCCCTTATGGTGCCACGCACACCTGGCTTGACCTCTGTTTAATTTATGAGCAGGATCGCCTGCTATCACACTACAAGACTGATACTCATTTCATAAACGGACATGACCTAATCACTGCCACACTCGACGTACAGATCCCACGCTACGTACCTAAAACATACTCTTACAGAAACTACAAGGGAATCTGTGCCGAGAAACTAAGGGACTTCCTTGGCACACTTGGCACTGGTCATCTCTCGCTACATCATCACTCGACGAGTGCATCACCCTTCTTAACGCTAACTTAACGAACGCCATTCATTTCGCCCCATCATGGACTGTTACTCCAAGAGGTAAACGTCACCCGTGGTTTACCACGGCTTTTCATGACCTCTTGACTGAACGGGACAGACTTTACAGAAGGTTTCGCAGAACTCGTCTACCTTGTGATCGATATTTTTATAGAGTAGCAAGGGACGACGCTCACAGACAGGTTGAGGAAGCTAGGGGTCAACCCTAACTGATGTCGCTGAGATCTGGAGAGAGCTTGAGAACCTTGGAATCACCACCTCTAAAGCACCATCACCTTCTCGCTTCTCTACAGACGACCTCAACAAACACTTTAGTTCCATCTCCAATGATCCACTAGCTCCTGCAGTTGAGGTTTTTCTGCGTACCCACGAGAGTCTAGACTTCCCTGAGCATTTCAACCTCAAGGTTATTACAGAATCGGACGTTTTGGCAGCTGTGTCGCACTTCCACATCCAGACCAGAGGCAACGATGGTATCCCACAGGTTGTAATTTCAAAGGCTCTGCCCGTACTCACTCCTTTACTATGTTGGATTTTCAACCTGTCCTTGAGCGAGTCACACTTCCCCTCTGCCTGGAAGATGTCGCTGGTGCGAGTACTGAACAAGGTCAGTTCACCAACAGCTCTGACTGACTACCGTCCGATTTCTCTCCTCTGTTTTTTATCAAAGGCGCTGGAGTGGCTAGTGCACAGGCAAGTCTCAGAATATCTTGAATCAAGACTACTCATTTACAATCTACAAACAGGTTTCCGAAACGGTCACAGCACACAATCTGGCTTAATTAAGCTAACTGATGATGTCAGGCATGGCATAAACAAAAAGAAAGTCACACTTCTGCTTCTATTTGATTTCAGCAAGGCGTTTGATACGGTGTGTCACATCAGGCTCCTGAGTAAGCTATCCTCTTTCGGCTTCTCCAAGCAGGTCATCCGCTGGCTTGCATCTTACTTTACGGGAAGAAAGCAGGCCGTTATTGGTGACAACGACAAGCTCTCCACCTTCCGGCCCCTGAACACCGGTGTCCCGTAGGGATCGGTTCTAGGTCCCCTGCTGTTTGCGTTGTACAATAATGACATTGGTTTTTGCCTGGATTCAGATGTGTCCCATCTAATCTATGTGGATGACTTGCAAATATACAACCAATGCCACCTTTAGGAGCTCGATTCTTGTTCTGACAAGATGAGAGCTAATGCCGAAAGGATAATGGGCTGGGCTGCACAAAATCACCTTAAACTTAATGTCCTCAAAACTAAGGCAATCGTCCTGGGCTCACCTTACTATATTAATGATTTACCAACACTTGCTAACACCTACATCAACATAGGGGGAGCCCGGGTCGACTATGAATCATCTGTGCGCAATCTGTTGTTGGTGCTTGACTCCAAACTAACGTAGAAAGAGCATGTTGCACAACTATGTAAACGTGCTCACTCATTAATGTATAGGCTTTACTTTTTCAGGAAAAGTATCAATCTCAGGTTGAGTAAACATCTCGTTCAAGCACTCCTATTTCCAATCATTGACTACTGCTCATTGGTATACTGTGACCTGACCCAAGAACTTGACACAAAACTCCAGAGATTTGTAAACACGGGAATTCGATACATCTGTGATGTAAAGAGGGACGAGCACATCTCCCCTTATAGGCGTGAACTGCAATGACTTACAACTGACGGACGTAGAAAGTACTTTGCAGCCTGTTCTATACGAAAACTGTTTAACACAGCTGTGCCTTCTTACATCTTGCCCTTTTTTGACTTTCACGTCGCGCACAGGCCTGTAAGGGGGGATGTGACGCCACTGGACATCCCGACTTTCAAGACGGAGACGCTGAAAGGTTCATTCCGTATAAGCGCCTCATACCTCTGGAACTCGCTCCCATCATGCCTTCGCAACACTAAATCCATGTCACACTTCAAACAATTAGCTAAAGAATATTTTTTGGCACTTGAAAACACTTAATTATCTCACAAACACCTACACTCCTCCACTCTATATATATCATTTCTCATCCACTCTATATATATCTCTCTTAAACACACACAAATTATAACTTGTTTACTTTATACTATATTTATTTTGAATTGTACAACACAATGTACAGAAATAAACCTTATTTAATCTAATCTAATCTCTCTCGCGCTCTCTCTCTCTCTCTCTCTCGCGCTCTCTCTCACTCTCTCTCTCTCGCTCGCTCTCTCTCTCTCTCTCTATGTCTCTCACTTTTGCTCGAGCATAGAAGCCCATACATACACTCGCGTGAATTTTAAAATTTAGTAACACGACACTTTAGCTTCGAACTAATCGCGCACTTTGAAACTACTCGGTAGAAACACAAAAAAGAAATTTAATCGCATTGGTATAAAGATGACAGTTACTCGGTTCATTTGAGTAAAACGCGTGACTCACGCAACAGACTACGGCTCGCTCCTCGGTACAACCGCTGACATCAAACACCGAGTGTCGACTGAGGCGCGAGTTACGGGGTAGAGCATGCCTGCAAAAAAGAGCGCGAACTGCGATTCTAAGAAAAGGCAGCGGTCGAAGTAACGTTCGTTCTTTCAACAGCGGAATCGACGTTGCCGTCTTGTCAGCGCCGACTAATCTGCCTGGGTCGATTAGCGCTATCTCTCTCTTTCTCTCTCACTTGTTCGCGCACAACCACACACATATATACACACGCGTGCATTAAATCATTTAAAATTGGGGAAAGGTCAAAGCTACGAAAATATTAGCCATGTATCGCAATCCGCGTTAATCATGAATCGCCGCCACATCCTGACAATGGCAATATTTACTTGAACGCGAAACTATAGCTTAAACGCGCACTTTAAAACCACTTAGCATACGCCTTTTATAAATTTTCAATCGCAGTAGTTATAAGTAGGCACTTACTCGGTTCATTGTTCGAAAATGCGCGTCGATCAGTCAATGCGCGCGAAAGTGAAAAAACTCGGCTCTCTTATAGACAAATTCGAGAATATCAACAAGCACGTATCAAGTGTAGCGTGAGCAGCGTGGAGGATCATGACGGCGACAGTAGTATCCGGGCACCATGAAGAAGGTAAACAATAACCGACGTTGAAGCCCCACCCCCGAGCCAGTGGGAGGTCAAGATCAAGGTCACGGTTGTTTACTCTCCATGGTGCCATTTGTACTTCGGAGAGAGCACCCCCACTCTCCCTCTTTCTATCCAAAGTGCATCCGACTTTTCGTGACACTTTGGAGAGCGACGGGACTGTATAGCGACGGAGCAACTTTCCATATTACTAGCGCTTCAGCGGTCAGCAGGTGACTGGCCAAAATTTCACCAATACCGAAACATTATGCACACGCACAAAGAGAGAGAGAGAGAGAGAGAGAGAGAGAGAGAGAGAGAGAGAGA